>JABUQX010027775.1:17500-40000 GCA_015478945.1 Trachelipus rathkii | reverse complement strand
GTATTATAAGGCTTACCGACATTTAGAGTTCTGTTCGGTGCCAGACGTACGATTTGAGCGATATTTGAAAAAAAATTATCGCACCTACTACAGGTAGAATGTACTTGTTTCTGCAAAAGTCAAAAAAAGTAATGCTTGAAGTAAGTTTTTAATTGCTTTTTATTTAGTATTTTTTCATGAATATACTAAAATCATGTGTGTAACATGTGTTTAATGTTTTAAGAGTTATATAATAGAATTTATAATTGTTACGTTTCAGGATATAGCTAAAAAATACTTCATGGTACTATATTGTCCCTTCCGCGTTTATTCCTGGGATATAATTGTCCCTGTCGCCCAGTATAAACGCAGGCACCTTTCTTTAAATCCGGCATGTGAAAAACAGCAACAAACACGTTATCCACACGATATAATATATATTATATTATATATATATATATATATATATATATATATATATATATATATATATATATATATATATATATATATATATATATATATATATATATATTTTATACATATATACGTATATATATATATATATATTATTATTATTATTATTATATATTATATATATTATTATTATATATATACATATATATATTATTATATATTATATATATACATATTATATATTATATATATATATATATTATATATTATATATATATATATATATATATATATATATATATATATATTATATATATATGTTATATATATTAGTACCTATATATTACCGATATATCAAACCAAAAAAAGATTATGTAATTTCACTCACTATTGAAGAATAACATGAAGAGTTTACCGATCGATCTATCATCAGGGTAATCAGCTCACAGGAAGATGAAGACATTGATATTGAAGATGAAGCATCTGCACTCTACAGTATTGGAAAATGAGTCAGAGTGGTCTGAAGTTAATTCATCTTTTGTTCCAAAATTTACAATTCCTAACAAAATAAATGGGTTTGTACTTGCTGATATCAACAGGTCATCAACTGTTTTGGATATATTTTTGAATTATTCCTTAGAAGTTTGTTAATTTTCCATGGTGTACAAAGGAGTTGGTTAAAATTATATAAAGAAAAACTTTTCAGTTTCTCCAACTAGCGTTGGAGAAATAATGATTATTTTGAGGAGTTCAATTATAATGGGTTATGTCAGACTGCCAAAAATGGAATTGTATTGGTCTCTGAAGCAATCAGTAGGTAATATTGCTATCAAAAATGCAATGTCAATGGATATAGCTAGATTGCTTCTGTCAAAGTTATATTTCAACTGCTCTCAAAAACATGCATGGGTAATTTATAATGATGTACATTATAAAAAAAACTCCATTTTCAACATAACTAATTGATTTAGGAGAAGAGCTTATTGAGAAAGGGAAATCTGAGGCAGACATTAGTAGAAAGAGAAGCTTTGGGAGACCCTCAGAAAATGTAAGTTTATGAAGCATGTTGGAAGCAATTTCCCAATAGAAGGAGAAACGAGAGGGAGATGTGCTAGATGTGACCAAAGAAAAATAGAAAAAAGGACAAAGACAATTTACCGAGAATGCCAGGTTGCTTTATGTAAAAACTGCTTTATTCCATATCATGTACAATATATATATATATATATATATATATATATATATATATATATATATATATATGTTTATTTTTATATATTTTTGTATATATAGAATGTATATGTTTATATATATATATATATATATATATATATATATATATATATAGTATATATATATAAGAATAAAGTATAGGTTTATTTTCAAAATGTCCTAGTATAAAGTTTAGGTTTATTTTCAAAATGTCCAAATTATATTCATCTATATACTAGAAATTATAGATTTTTTTTGTGAGGATTAATTTTTTTATTTGAATAAAATTTGAGCGCACTTTGTTTTAGAACCTTCTCATGAAAAGTAAGTGTAAAAATTGCAAATGGTTCATTCACAAAATATTTTGATATGGAAGTAAATAGCACTAAAGGGACACTTTAGTCCCACATAATAGTGCTAGTGGGACACTTTAGTCCCACTTTATAGTGCTAGTGGGACACATATGTCCCATCAAAAATTTTAATGATAGGATGAAATCACGAATTTGGGGAAAACATATGTTTATGTACTCATCAAAAGATGCAGGAAAACCATTTGTTCAAGTTTCTAAACTAATCCTGCAAAAGTCGCGTCGAAAGGGTTAAAGTACACACCCCTCTTCTAGATAACACCTTACAGACATCCCTACTACTCATATCCCTATGTGTGGGGAGAAAGAATGACCATCGTATTGGTCCCAAAAACGAAGGCGACTGGCACAAGTAGGTTAACACATTCACCAATAACTGCTCTGCAGAACGCTGGATGCATGCCCTGGAGATACTGACTGCCAAACACCTTCTAATTTTCGCACAATTCAGCGAACTGCATGGCTATGAATGTTAGGAGAACAAATGTTGAGAGAGAGGTGATGATGTATTTAAAAATTACAAAATCTTTAATTTTGTTGCTGTGACTGGAAACCAAGATGAAAGTGAAATGGCAAATGAGTGATGCAGGTGAAAATGTGTGTGCTGGTGTGAAAGGAACAGAGGGAGAAGAGCTGCAATTTCATGAGGACTGTGGTGCCAAAAGCAGTGACTTTGTGTGTTTGAGTCCTGTAATTTAATGGTTAAATTTTAGGGCTTGCAAAAGGCTGACAGGCGTGGTTGTGACGTATGAACCATCTGAGAAACGTTGAAGAGTACATTTGTAATAATCTGGAATGGGATGCTGATGGTGAGAGAGGAGCTCAGATTGATAGTGCTAAAATCCTAATGGTTGGATAGTGATCAAAAAAGGGATGTATAATAGGTGGTTTTGGGGTGGCGGGAACAAAAGATTATTTCTGGAAGAGAGGTGATGGTAATATTTTTAAACAAGATGTCCACATGCTAGAGTTGGTGTAGGTTGAGATGGTAAAGTGAAAAAGTATGATTGATTTTGTGTTTAGTAAAGGAGATGTTAGCATGAAAGGACAACCAGCAGGGTTTAGGTCGGGAGATTTATTGATCACACATTGTTCACAAAATTAAGTTAGCAGCTTGATGGAGAGAAGCAGACATGGTTAAGAAAAATTAAGATGGCAGCTGGCTGAATGTTGACAATAAGAATAAGTAGCATAAGAGCGCTCAAGTTAAAAATCGATTGAATATGAACAAGTTGATACTGAACAAATCTAAAAGAAGGAAGCAATTGTTAGTAGTGCAAAGAAAGTATGTGGATGTGCAAAATAGGAAGTAAAAATGTTAACAGTGAATGGTGGAATGAAAAGGGATGAAAGTGGTTAAAAGAAAAAGGTGGTTGAATGCAAAATAAAAGCAAATGACTGAAGTCTCAGCATGCTTGGAAATCACATAAGGAGAAAAAAAGAAATACTAAAAGGCGCATACGTAGGAGAAAAGAAGAGGTAAATGAAGTTTGGAGGAGATTTGTTTGGACTGGTGAATAGGAAGCTCTTCAAGGAAGCGCGAAAGGTTAATAGAATGAGAATAAGGTAACTGCTAGAATACCAATAGGATGATGCTTTGTGATCAAAATGACGTGAGGAGTGGAAAGCAACACTGCACCAATATTAATGAGTGAATGAAGAGGTGATAGTGAATGTGTGTGGATTTGATGGTGCAAGTATGAAGCAAATTTTGGGGATGAGGTTATTAGAAAGGAGGAGGTAATGGGTAGAGTGAAAGTTGAAGAATGAAAACTGCAGGTATAGATGAAATTTGTGAAAATGATCAAGAACGGAGGCGAGATGATTGATTGACTTGGGAAGCTTGGCCAAAGCGTTTATGGAGGGTGAGAATCATGACTGGAGGAGAAGAGATCAAAATTCTTATAGTAAGGTATGGAAAAGGGGAACCAGGTGAAACATAGTAACAAGTCATTATGCCATAGGGAAGGTGTATGCTGGTATTTGGCCTGAAAAGCGTCGAGCGACTAATCGATTTTATAAAGGTAACAAAAGCCTAGGAGTGGTAGAGGATGTGTGGATCAAATCTTACATTTGAAACAAATGATTGATAAATGAGGAGAAGAAGAATAAATCTGTATTTAGGTTCTTATGATTGCAAAACAGGCAAAATATGATAGAGCTAATAGGGAAGCTTTATGGTATGCCAGCTTCCTGAATGAACCAAAGTATGTATGGACGATAGTGAAATCGTAAGAATGAATTGCGTCAAAGGTGATTATTTTGAGATTTATTAGCGGAGGAGACAGGGTTGTGTTATGTTCCTGCTGGTCTCAACTATATGAGTGCGTTGGTGAAAGAACGAGGTGGTGGTTACAGGAAATGGCAGAAATGATGAGACGAGGTGAGGGTGCCCAAATTCATTATGCGATGATTTGTCCAGTGGCGAATCCTGAAAGAGAAGCTGAGAGGATTATAGAGAAATTTGGTGGCGTAAAAGGAGGGTTTGAAAGTAAAACGTATAAGAGTGTTTATGGTTGTGAGTGAGGACAATCCTCAGTGTGTAGTTATGTTAGATGGTGAGTAGCTAGGACAAGTGTCTGAGTTTAAATATTTATAGTATGGTGCATGTTGGATGAAAAGGAAACTGATGATGCAGAGTGTAAGAGGAAAGTTTAGAATGGTATGGAAGGTTGCTGCGTTAATTAAATCGTTGGGGGAATGTGGCGACCAACCCTCAAGTTCACTAGGGTCTTGCCATGAGGGTATGTTGTTACTGTGTTATTGTATAGTAGTGAGACCATGGTCTGGAATAAGAAGTACAGATCTAAAGTTCAATGTGTTCAGATGACAACTTAGGAGCATGCCAGGTGAAAGAATTAATAAAATGAAGGAATGAAGCTATTAGAGAGCTGGGGGTGAAGAGGTTAAAAAAATTAGAGATTAAATGAAAAAGTATGCTGAGATGGTCACATCATGTGGAAGTGCTGAATGTGATAAACGGTTGGTCGCTGACGCACAGAGCGTGTCGAACCTTCAATCGTCGGGAGACCGGAAGTATGTTTTTACCTGTCGTGCAAAATGAACAAGTTCCTAGTGAGCGGCGAGTTCTCGCAGGGCGAGAAAAGACGATATACGTAGCTTAGTGGGGCATGGTTACAGTCGGTATTAACCCGTTTGACATCTGGTCAAATACGAGCAGGGTGGATTTTTCCGTCTGTGACGAGTTTCACTCACTGGCTGGCGCAGGGTCGCCTACTGTCTGATAATCTTGACCCCCAGCCCAAGAGGTAGATAAAGGAAAGAATATATATATATATACATATATATATATATATATATATATATATATATACATATATATATATATATATATATTATATATATATATATATATATATATATATATTTCTTTCTTTCTTTCTTCACCTTTCTCTTTGCCCCCAAGATTGGGGTAAGGTGCTGTACAAGCATCGAAAAAGAAAAGCAGTAGAAGAATGACAACGTTTAAAGAAAGCCCAGCCTACTGCCCTCTGTACCATTAATTAGTGAGAGCTCGCCACAGACAGAAAAACCACCCTAGAGCATCATGGGACCAGCGACTGACCCTCACTATGGTAAATCGTCAATGGAAGGGTTCATCCCCTATCTGTGTGGGCCACACAACCATGCCCCCATACAAAACCCCGCCATTCTCTCCTATCATGCACCTTTATTCTCGCCTCTGCTGCCAAACCACATAAACTAACAATATATATGGCATATATATATATATATATATATATATATATATATATAGAGTAAAGTATATATATATTAGTATGTATATATATATATATATATAGGTACATATATGTATATATATATTATATATATATATATATATATATATATATATATATATATATATATATATATATATATATATATATAAAAAAATATATTTATTTATAAAACAACATCTTACTTTTAACAAAACATCGTAGGCAGGATAATAAGTCGTTTAGCTTTAAATTAATTATTGAAAGAAAAATCATATTTCTTTCATTTCCAGTATTAAAAGAAAGTTTCGTCTACCAACAAAGGATGTTATGCAAAAATATAAAAAAATAAAATAAATATAAAAAAAAAAAAAAAAAACTCCACCAAGACCAGTGTTAAGTTTGCCATTAGCAAGTAAATTTCATGAAATAATTCATTAAGAGAAAAGTAGTTAGGGGATGCATTAATAGCAACGAAAGAAATTGAAGGAAGGAAAAATTATTTCTAATGCCAGACTTATTGTACCAGAGTTTGAAGAGCGAAATTAAGTTCTGCTATGAAGACACTTCCAGACGTTCTCTAGAATCCTTAATTATTAATTACAATGGTTTGGTGTATAAAACCCAACAAGGTATACAGATAAATAATGGTAGTGTATTTTAAGATCAGCTTAAGAAGCGGAGTAATATGGTGTTTTGGATAAAACGTTGGAAGGTTTGATTGATTCGCCTAGGCCATGATATGATATAAATGATAAGGTATAATTTATCTTCTTGAGGGGTAAACATGGCTTTTACTTTGAGCTCTTGTATTCCAGAAATATTTCTAGTAGAAATTATATTTTAGATTAGTTTCCTTTAAGGTACACACCAATCTCGTTATTCATAGACCACTAGAATGACCTCCCACAAGCATTTTTTAGTTCATATCATATACATACAACATCTATAATTTTCGACACTTCCGCTGCCATAAATTTCTATCAGACACCGTCTTGAATCAGTTACGCTATTGATTCGAAATCCATCGGTTCAAACTCGGAAGTAGATTTATCTGTTCGAGCCAACCATCTGTGCATTTCCTGACCTTCATGCAATGTAACACGTTTTCATTTTGGCAGATTAATTTCCGCTGACCTGACCATACATGGATGTAGAAAGTGTAAAAATAATTTTTAACCAGGAGTTACTGAAGAATTTTTTAAATTCGATGAATGTACGAGTATTATTTACGATCTCGTTCAAAAATTTTACATTTACGTTTTTCATTTGATGAATGATTTTTCATTTACCTCATGCCATCTCTGAATTTATTAACACATTTTATGATTTTTTTTTCTAAAATTTAACAAATATGCTTCTTATCTCAGCTGTTTTTTATAATACTAAATTTGAATTTTTTTCTCTTTAATTGCAGGTACCTATAAAGCAAGATACCTTTTCATGATCACTTAGAATAAAATGTTTTTTGTTTTTTTTTCGCATTCAACTGGTTTAAATTGTTTTTAAGTAAAGAATCGTTTATATTTGAATATTAGCAAAACTATCTTTTTACTTATACATGTAATAGATTGGAATTTTATATAGGCTTATAAAAAGTATTTTTCATTTAGGCTGAAGAAATTAATAGCCATTTATTTCATATAAGGTGAGTAATTCTTTTATATATATAAAAAAAAATTTTGAAGTTTAAGAAATGTTACATTACTATCCTTATGTTTGCAATTTCTTTGAAGATGTTATAAATAAAGTTTTGTTGCACATTGTTTTAATTAAATTGGATACCTATCTTTGCAGATATTCTTCATATTGTTTGAACAATTGTCACTTTCTGTAAGGAAAAAATATTCCAAAGTTTTCAAACCTATTTGCTTAAAAAAAAAAAAACTCATCGTTTGCTTAATATTTAAGAGTACATTCCTTAAAGATTTATTAACTTAATTACAAAAAAAAACAAAACAATTCTATTGTAATTGGTAATAATCAAGAAAGTACACATTTTTCTGACTGCGACGAGTTCTCACTAAAAGGTATAAAGGGGGTGGTAAGACTGGCCTTTCTTTTCGACTAGTCATATTCTTCTACTACTTTTCTATTTCCGCTACATGTACGCACCGTGTACCCCAATCCATTTGGGTTAATCTATCTATTAATCGTTAATGTATTATACTATATATATATACTATATATAATATATATATATTATATAAATAATAAATATATAATTATATATATATATATATATATATATACTATATTATATTTATATTATATGAGGGAGGGGTCCCTACCAATTATATGGGATGATTTGGTTCTTTGTGGCGAATATGAAGAGAGTTCTGGAAGAATTGGTAGAGAGATTTGGCAGGGTGTGTAAAAGGAAGGGTTTTGAAAGTAACGTAAGAAAAGAGTTGAGGTTAGGTTTGAGTGAGGATAGCCGCTTCAGTGTGAAGTTTTGTTAGATGGTGAGAGCTGGAAAAGTGTCTGAGTTAAAATATTTAGGTTTGGTTGGATGAGAAGGGAACGGATGATGCAGAGCTTAGTAGGAATTGTGAATGGCAGAAGGTGGCTGGTACAATTAAATCGTTGTGGATGTGTGAATGTAACGGGACTAAGTCTGGAGTGCGCTAGGGGTCTTACATAGGTATGTTGTACCTGTGTTATGGGTATAGTAGTGAGACTATGGTCTGGAATAAGAAGGATTAAGATCTAAAGTTCAATGTGTTCAGTAGGACAATCTTAGCGGGCGGCTACGTGTGAGAGAATTGATAAAAAATGAGGAATGAACGTAGGAGTTGGGGTGTTAGAAAGCGGGTAAACGAATTAAAATTGAAAAGTTATTGTTGAGATGTTTGTCATGTGGAATGGATGAATGATAGTCGTTTGGTTAGCGGATATATAGTGGTAAGTGTGTTGGAACCGACCGGCTGGGGAGACCGAAGGAAAAAGTGATGAATCAGTAAAGGAATGTTTGCAGGGGAGAAAATGTGATTTTGGCAGAGACGAGAAGAAAGGTGCATGATAGGAGAAAATGGCGGGTGTGAAGGGGTATTGGTTGTGGCCCACCTGGGCCAAAGGGATTAACTCTTACATTGACGATTTACCCATAGTGAGATCCGTCGCCTGTCCCGTGAAGCTCTATGCGGTGGATTTCAGACTGCGAACGAGTTCTTACTTAAATAATGGTACAGAGGGGGCGGTTAAGGCTGGGCTTCTTTTCTACTTTTGTCATTTTCTCTACCTGCTTTTCTTTTCCGATGCTTGTTCAGCAACCTTAACTTCCCAGTCTAGGGAACAAAAGGAAGATGATTGAAAAAAGAAAATATATAATCTTATATATATAGTTATATATATTATATAATATATATATATATATATATATATATATATATATATATATATATATATATATATAATATATATATCCCCAGTCGGTCGCTCACCTTGATAGTAGTTGGAGGCTCTCTGGGATGCTGTTGGGCGGGATATACGGATATATATAACACCCGCCCTTCAGCGTCCCAGAGCGAAGAAGCGATTTTTTTTCAGAGGAGGTAGCATGAACGCAATGACACCCTTACCTTACGGAGGGGGCATCACTTGTTTCGCTGATTCGGTGCACACGACCCAGCATTAGGTTGGGCTTTTTCCCTCTGCACTCCTCTGGAAATCATATAATAGAGACTCACCACGCTTAGCGCGCATCTCCTCCGGCACCAAAACCTCATAGGGCTCGACACCCATTAGGGGGGAACCCCCTTTAATATAATATACACATGGATAACCTTACGAACTCGGAACCTGATGGATTTAAAGATTCCCGAAACCTGACCGATAAATGGATTACTTCTTTTGAATTATAACTTGACATTTGATCCGGGTCTCCCTCCACATTCACTGTAAGGCCTCTGCCTGTCTCCGGCGATCAGGTCGGCCTAGGCACGCCATATTGCACCCCAGGTGCTCAATAACAGTGATCGGGTAGTGCAATCCGCGCCAAAGGTGCCCCTCGTCCACAGTCGTTTCTCATACGTCACTCCATATGCTGCCCCCCTCCAGGAAGGTCAGCATGAATACATCATTCATCCGAAGGAATTCCTAAGATGGAGCCATGCTCCGCGGGAGCTTCCCACTACGCTCATTAAGCTCATTTACTGAAACACAACCATTCTATTAATCAAGCTAATGCACTAGAAAAAGTATTTAGGTCGTAGTTTGAAAGATCCTCCAGTCAGCAAATAATGAAGAAACGGGGTCCATCTCGTTACAAAGCTAACTACCCGAATTCAAAGTGTCTATTTCGGTCATCTGCTTAACGTTCTTCGCAGATACTTCTCTTATTACAAAGACAATAAGCACGAAACTCCTGCGCCACCAATTCACTGGTTACTTCCTTGCCCCCACTCCTCAGCGTGCTAATCCACCAACACCAACACAACTCCATCCCAGCGAAACTCAGGCAGCTACTGTTTCCTATCTGCCTGTATTGCCCTCGCCACCAGAACTCACTCAAATGAACAAAAAGCAGCCTTGATCCAATCTCTTGTCCAAAAAAGGCCATTAACAACCCGGAATATCCCGAAGTAATAACTAACTTTTAGTTTTCCGCATATAAATCTGCTGATCACGACCAAAATCTTGGAAAACACTTCTTTCAAGACAACACTGTCCCGATGCCTACCCATATGAAGTTCTCTCAAAAATATATGTAAGAGGACTGTCTCTTTGTCTCCTTGATTCGCCTCCCACAGTTACTCAAATTCCTGGAAAAGATGTCCCCAAAACGCAAAAAAGGAATAATCGCCAAGCTAAAGATTATCGTTAAAATAATAGGAAAGCGTCCGATTTCTAAACAAAATGTTAAACACCAACTAACCCCAGACGTAACAAATGTAACTCAGAAGAGACCCTCGCACATAAGTCCACTGCGAGGAGACCAAAAAGCCAAACTACTTTAATAGATTTACCCAGCAATCGAGCTACTCGGACAGTTACCTACAATGAAACCCTCTAATAAGTTTGCTAGGATAATTCTAGCTCTTCCGAGTCTTCCTATATTCTTCTTCTGAATTTCCCATCTCAGCACTCCCCCAAGGTACTCTATACCCTAGCATCTTAACAGATGAAATGGAAAACAGCTCCCAAATGGAGTTGCTTGATGTGATGAACCACTCTCTTTCTAATACTTCCTGCGCTTCAGAGAAGGGCGAATGGAAGACTGACTATCCAACGCAAACGCCGCAAGAGCTCTAAGCGCTCTGAGATTCATATTGGAGCAATGAAGGTGGACCCAGAGGTTCCCATAACCCTAACGTAAATCGTTCAATCTCCGCAAAAAGTTACACTCCCACGACGATATTACTGCAAAGTCTCCAGTATCGGACCTTGTAAATCCAACAAATCCTATATATTGGAACCCTTTATCGCGACCCCAACTCCTTCTCAAAAAGTATGGACACACTTTCCTGGTAACATTCTTCCTGCTCACCAAGTCACTATGAGACTCAAAACTTCCACAATTCCTTTCACAATTACTGAATCGCGTACCTTGGGCTAAGATACTGATTTCCACTTACCCATTGATAAACGAAGAGGCATTTTGGTTGCCCTCTTCTAATGACCAATCAACCACATTAATAAAGTTGGATGGTTGAACTCAACTTATCTCGCATTAATGGTGAAGCTCTTTCACCAAATACATCTAAAAACTGAAACCCCTTCCAAAAGGACAGTCGCAAAAACACAAATCTCTGGTGTATGACTATTTTTTACCACTCTAAATTTTGTTGCTCCTCCGTTAATTAAAACCACGTCTCAACCTTCCCTCTCCATCTGAATCTACCTCCAATACTACCCCTAGTCACATAGAGACAATAGTCTCAAAAAGATCATCATCATAACATTTACAACAATACAACATGGCAACCTTCCTTCAATGGAATTGTCGTGGCTACTATTCTTAATTTTCAAGAGCTTGTTTCAACTAAAAAACATATGCACACCAAAGTACAATATGCTTGCAAGAACTTCGACTATGTCATCGTGACTTCTTCAACCGTCGGAATATAAAGCGCAGCTAACCTCTATAGAAAGAGTGACAATGATAGGAGGTGCGGAATACTCATTCATTAAATCTGTCGCCCTATTCTTCAGTCGCTCTCAAACTAAACTTCTTTAGTTAGCACAGCACGAATCATTTGTCTTACCACCTTACTATAATGCTCCAATCATACTTGGCTCCGAGTAGTTGAAGTTTACTTACTGTAAGGTCGATTAAGTGATCTTTTTAAAACAACTCCCTCTCCGGTTATTATACTAGGAGGCTTCAACCTCCGCCACCCCTTATGGGACGACTTTGTCACTTCATTCTAAGTTGCCAAGATCCTTGTAGATCTTTTAACTCTTTTCCCTGGGATGCCGTAACACAGGACTCCCTACATATGACATTTGAATACACACACTTCTTCCTGTATTGATATTTCCCTTTGTTTCCATTCCCTTATGGATCGGTTTACCTGGTCCCGCTTTTGATTATTTATACGACAGTGGCCATTACCCAATAGCTTTAAAGGAGCTTGTACATAGCCCAATGTTAAAACCTAACTTCAGCTGGCGTTACGACCGAAGGGAGTGGGCTCCTTTTTATCAAGCCACAGCTATCCCAACTTTCTCCCTTCAATAACCGGTTTTCGACTGTAGATGATGCATTTCGCTTCTTCCGGCAAGTCGTCATCTCGGCAGCGGAGGCTTGGCATTCCGCAGGCAAGCGGGTCGGCAACCCCTTGGTGGTCCAAGAGTGCGCACAAGCTAACGCGGAGGAAGAAAGAAGATTCTGATACAGGCAATACCAAAAAGGCTTGTATACCCAAAAACGATGATCATTATAAAGCAGCTCGGCAAGATCTCGGCGAATTAATCGGTTCAACGCGTAATACAATATTTTCGACTCTACATATCGACTTGGGCCTTAGATGTGAGAAAGTATACACAGAAAATATCTCGTCGCTCCAAACAAACAACTCACCCACAGTCCTACCGTTATGGGCCTGATATAAACGACACGATCTCCGCTACTGCTGCTGTTGCAGATGCATAAGGTTATAGTTTTGCTAGTCACTCGAGCTTTTCCGCTATCCTGAAGCCTTCAAAAATTGAGAACTAACACAGTACTGCCAGACTTTTTCAACAGCGAAAGGGGAAGATCATACCACAACCGTCTTTGTTTACACTCAGAGAGTATCAAACTGCACGGCGCAGTAGCATGATTTCGTATATCATGTTCCGTCATATACTTCGGCCTCAGCATTTTTGCTGGATCTATTATATAACAGAATCTAGGATCGGATGCCTCTTTTCCACTCTATTTGGACGTACAGCTTTGTAATTCCTATCCCCAAACCTGGGAAAAATCCGAAGCTGGCGGATAACCAAAGACCAATTTCATTGACCTGCCATACCTGCTAATTAATGGAGAAAATGTTTCAGGCCGCTTTCTCCCTGTTGCTGGAGAGTCTCCAAGCTTTTTCAAAATCGTTCCAATTTGGCTTCGCAAAAAATCAGTTCGACCGCGGACAACGCCTTGTTAAAACATAGACCATGACTCCGGGAAGCGGCTTCTGCAAAACTGGGTATGGGATGGGCTTGGTGTCTTCTTTGAACCTTGAAAATAGCTATACGACACAAACTGGAAACTGGGGATCTTCCTTAAACTCCATTCGCTCCGTTTCGCGGACAAACTCCCTGTCTTTTCATTAAATGTCTTTTGACAAACAGAACCATCCAAGTTCGGTGCTCTTCTATTCTGTCCACGCCACTTTTACTTCTGGATGAAGGCGTCCGCAGGGTAGTGTTCTAAGTGTACTACTATTTGCTCTCGGATTTAATGAATATTGTTACTTCTATCCCAGCGACGGTCAATTTTTCTCACTTTTGATGACCTTGCGTTATATATAGCGGTGCCAAGCTGCCTTTTCTCGAATGGCGCAGCTCCAACTAGCTATTGAGAAATTTTACAATAGTGGGGTAACTCCATGGCTTCCATTTTTCTCGCACCAAACCTCCAGCCAGTGGTACTTTTCTAGAAAAAAAGGGAATCGCAAAGAATACTTGACCACTTTCTTCCAGCGAACCGGTAATATCGCTTAAATATGGTTCTGCCGTATTCCTGATAACTGGTCACAGGTCAAATTTCTATTGCTCATCCTTAGAATGACCAACGGTGAGTGATATGCACCGCATATTATAACACCTTAAAAAAACAAACTTGTCTTTCTTAAAATACCTGTTACTTCATCTCTCCTCAAAATCTTGGGTGTGCTGATCGCATCCCCTTTTACTAGTTTATGGTAGCCCTATCCGCATCGAAACTGGATTATGGCCTGTGCAGTATATGGTACAGGCCTCCACAACACTACTACACCTGTAAGCATCCCATCCAAAACGAGCGATCCGTATCTCCACTGGAGCTTTTCGATGTCCCCCAGGTGACCTGAAAGTTGAAGCCAATTGTGATCCACTTCGCTTTCTCTTCGAAGAGTAAATTACATCATGTGCTACTGAAATTTTATTTCTTTCATAACCCCAATCCGTTCTGCTCTGACAACGATTCTGCAGGAGGTGCCTCAGAATCCTAATTACTGGCCATTTGCGTAAACACGGTTCATAACATCGATGAGAAGTCTTAAATTTCCTATAACATCCCTTATCAAAGGATTGCTGCCTTTCTCATTACGATGAAGGATACAACACCTTGGTTATTCCCTGCTCCCCCATTGTTTGGCTCTGACCCTCTCTCCAAATCATGCCATTCTGCTGCCTTGTTAAAGGCATCATGCCTTATCTCATTCCGCAGCTCATGATAGAGTTACTCCAGTATGTTACTGACGCTCTAAAAACCGGGAACAGTTTTATGGGCTCATCTGGCTATCTTTTCTACTGATCGCAACCTTTCCCATTACCCTCCCCCCTATGCTTCAATTTTCACAGCAGAATTTAATGGCTATAAATGATTGCGCGTTTCTCGAATTCTAATCCTTAACAAAGATCACTCTTATGTCATTATTTCAGATTCGCTCAGCGCGCTACAAGCGCTTAAAAAAACCCCCTTATTCCAAAAAAACACAATGGTTATCTGCTGGGCAGCAATTCTTCGGCGCTCCGCAATTCCCGCAAGAAACAAATGATTTTATAGTTGGACCCCCCTCTTATGTAGGGTTAACTGGCAATGAAATCGCTGACAGAGAGCCAAAATGGCCACCTCCTCTTCTCGGAGTTGTTCCAGGTACCTTCCGGAAGCCATTCGACAAGGCTACCTTCCATCAACCGATTACTATCTGTCTCTCGACAAGGTTTATAATCTTATTGGCAGACGCGGACGAAATGATCAAGAGAGGTAGCGAAACTCAGAAATATAAAGCTGCAAAAATTGGGGAGTGGTTTCCCCACCGACGATAAGCGCGTTACACAGGTTGATTTACTTGCACGCCTCCGTATTGGCCACACCAATAGTTTCACACTCAACAGCTCCACTATATGTTACGGAATTCCCCCTCCCATCTGCAAATGTCTTGTCGTAATCAAACTCCCCAATCTGTTCGTTCATATCATTCATTGATTGTTTCCTAGCTGGACTCTAATTCGCCACCGTCATTTTCCTACTTCTACGATTCACCATAGCCACCTTCCAAAAAAGATTATTCCAATCTTATCCGAATACTCCACACTTTATTAGTAAACTAGCTATTTCTTGTTTCTACAAAAGTGAATATCTTCTAACATTGATTTTGTTACGTATACTAGGACTGTATATGCAAGGAGGTATTTAATGTTTAGTATTTTTGTTATATTTTTAATGACTGAATTATTCATTTCTTTATTCAAATCTTCCTTTGACGTTGAAATATGTAAGATCCAGGACCCGCCCATTGTGTGACTTTCTTTCAACCCCGTTGTGCCGCAATTTGATGAGCCGTGAGTGGGATCCTGTACACCAACTCAAAAAAAAAATAAAAAATATAATATAATATTAATATTAATATATAATAAGGTATATATATATATATATTATATATAATATATTATATTATAGTATATATATTATATATATATAATATATATAATATAGTAATATATATATATATATATATATAGATAATATATATTATATAATATATATATATATTATATAATATATCTTCTTTAATTCTACCTCTTATATCCCCAATGTACTGGGGGAGGTAAGGTGCAAGCGTGTACATGCATCGGAAAAGAAAAAGCAGTAGAAGAATATGACAAAAGTCGAAAGGAAAGCCCAAGCCTTACCGCCCCCTCTCAGTACTATAATGTAGTTGAGTAACTGCAGTCCACAGACAGAATCATGAGAACATACACAAATATAGATGTATCAGGAGCGGCTCGTTGCGTACAATTTGATAGGTGGGGTTGCATCTTGTGACATTTCACACACACAATTATATATATACTACGGAGGTATATATATTTATATATATACTTAGTGGGGCAAAAATAACTATAAGATTATATAGAGCTATTATATAAGTGTTGATGTAACTATTATATTACGTAGTAATATAGCTATATACTAAGAAAGTCTGTAGATAAAGTTGTAATAATAAAAATATTATATTATATATATATTATTATATATATAATATATGGATCATGTCGATTATCTGCCTCCATATATTTCCATTTTATTATATATACATCTCAAATCTGTAAAAGATATATTTGGGCCCCGAACCCATTAATCTTCATTAAAATTGAATAAAAATCGCCTTAAGTCAAAATATGAAACTTTAAAAGTTGATTATTAGACAGCTTCAAACATCCATTAGTAACAACAGTCATTTTATAACAAAGAAATTACTATAAAGTCTGGTACAAATCTTTGTAAAACTAATTTGTGGAAAAAGGACTCATCGAGCTAACCTTTGCTTTATGTTATAATGTCCTAAATGACATCAATTCGTGAAATCTATACTAAAATAACTCATATCACATAGGATAAACCGTTACTTACTTCTACTATTATAAATGTAAATTTTATTTTGGATTAATTCTTATTTCCTATGTTCATTTCACTCTAGCCCGAAATGTATGTCAAAAAAAATAAATGAAATGCAATAACGCACATTATGGCCCTAAAGGCAGGAGAAACTTGTCAATACTTTATTTGATTAATCAGAATATTAGGAATTGATAGAAGAAAAATATATAAAAAGTTAGTCCTTCAAATACATAAGCGGCTGAAAGAGGCGGTATTTAACGACATCGTAGCTTATATATATTGTAAATAAGAAAAACAGCGCTCATGCTTATGCGGACTCAGTTATGGTATTCATACGATATAAGGTATATAGTATTGTATTATAATTACTTTTATATTTTTATAGATATTTGAAGTATATAACCAACCATATATTAACATATAAGGATCAAAACCTATAGTCCAATATTTTTAGATATAAGTATAATCGAACAAAGATAAGCCATATTAATCTAGGAGTTTGAACCAGAGCTTTAATATTTTTCCTGGCCCCCCCCTTGATTAAGCAGAATATTATTGGAAATATATATGCTTATATAGCGGATGATTAAGCAGAATATGAAGAATATTAATAATTGATAGAAGAAAAATATATAAAAAGTTAGTCCTTCAGAAGAATTTTGTTTTTTTGTTACGCAAAATAATAAAGTTGTGCAAAAACGGTGCGCATCGAAGAGGAATGTATAAACAAGTTTGGGCAGAGGAACTCCTTCATATTGTTAGATTTGGTTATTGAAACAAGGTAGAGAACACGAAGCACTATTATCTTCCCTCTCGTCTAACAAGAAGCCTGTTCTAGCATAAGCTACATCTAGGGTTACTAGGCTGATTGAGGCTTTCAACTTCCTTGGAAAATAAAACGATCACCTGCTTCCTGTAAAAAGAAACAAACTATCCAATGTTCCAATGCTTCACGTTACTCACTTGAAGAATTCGAGATTCGAAAGTACTGAATATACTTCCCTCAAAGGTCCTGAGAACACTTCTCTTTTTTTCTTTTGATTCAAGGTAATTAATCACGGGCGACAAAAAAATTAGAATATAGTATAGCATGGAAGACACATAAGTTCATCTATTTATTAGATTTAAATCAAAACTGAGGAAGAAAATTAAGTAATAAATAATTAGAGGACATTTTGAACAATTATTTGTTAAAGAATTGGAAGAGAGATTATATATCATTAGAAACAAATGTTGAACTATTTATTATTTAAGAGAATTTTTTATAGACATGAAAACATTACCAAATACTTATATAGTTTGTAATTTAGAGAAGGAAGAGAAACTAATGTAAAGTAGATAAAATATTATCAAGATATAAATAATACCATTTATCATCTACCATTTATTAAATGGGAATACAAAAGCAGAAGCTTTAAAAATTCATTTACAATCGAGATAAATATTATCTTAGAATGTTTCGTTTTGGAGAGGAGAAAATTTTTTAATGAAAATTCATTATATTTTTTATCGAAGAAGTAATAAATTAACTTAACTGTCTTCGCATTTGGATTCATATATAATTTTCCTTAAGTTTCAAGGCAACAATTCCCAGAAAAAGATGCCTTTATTAATGCAAAAACTTTTATTAGCTTGCGTCCTGGAGAATGGATGTCTCAGAATACTGAAATTTCTGGTACTGTAGTCGAGTCCAATTTAGATTATTTAAATGTTCCGAAAAAATAGAGCATCATCGGTGAGAAAATTCCTAATTAAAAATTAAACTCCAAGTTTAAACTTGTATAGATCTTTAAGTGGTACTATATTACATGCAAAGTAGAGATTAACAGTGCGTAAATCATAACGAGAGCAAACCTTAGACAGGGCGTTATTTTGGCCAACAAATATGGGTCTTAATGTACTTTCTGTAGATCCGCCCCAAGCCAATATATGCAAGTTGAAAAAAAGGGTAAAAAATTGAACAGTATAAAGTAATCAGGGTTTCGTTCGGAAATACATTTTTTAAAGCATATATAATACAGCTATTCCTGTGAATTCTCCTATACAAGTAATAAATATATTGGTCAAATTTCAGATTATGCAGGATAATTAGAACTTAATACTATATTGCCGCTAAAGTGGCGAGGGCGCGGGTTCGATCCCTAGTCCGGACCTTAGGCAGAAATTACCTAGAGAAGTTCCCCTCCTAGAATGAGACTATACCTGTGAGGTGTGAGCTTTGAAAAAAAATATATATATTTTATTTAAATTATTTTATTCGCAGTCTATGTAAATGTTTGCTCGAACGTTAGAAAAGGATAAAAAGATCTTGCACAGACTTAGTTTTTCCTGAATTCAAAGAGAGCCTATTATCACAAGCCCATTGAAAAAAAAATGCAAGTCTTCGTTGATTACGCTTTGAATGTGGCAAATATCCTTAAATGAAAAGTACGCCACAGTGTCGTCTGCATGTAGAGATAATTTGATATTAAAGGTGACCTTAGCAAGATCATTAATATATGTTATAAAGAAAAAAGGCCTAAGGCGCGAACCCTTAGCTACCCCCGTTGTTACAATTCCAGTTCCGAAGCAGGAGTTACCAATTTGAACATATTGTTTCCTGTTGCTAAAATAAAATTTAATAAAAGAGAGAATAATGCCTTTAATGGCGTATTTTTCTAACTTTCTAATTAGGATACCTGTGTCAATGATATAAAGCCTTTCAGTAATACCAAAATGCAATTGTATACTCCTTTCGAAGTATACTGTTATTAATATCACGTAGAAGGGAGAGAGCTGCGTCCCGTGCTCCTCTTCTCCATCAAAAGCCTATATTTTTTGGGAACAAATCAATGAATTTTTAAAAAAAAATAGTCTGTCAGTATTTCAAATAATTTAGTTATCGAAGGCAAAGTCGATATTGATTTGTGATTTTTCACTTTCTCACTTGTTCCAGATTTATATAAGGGTATAGCTCTGGCCATCTTCAAGACATCAGGAAACACTTCTCTGGAGATACATTCATAAAATAGAATTGAAAGAACCTCACACAGGTCTCCAGCTGACATTTTCAAGATTCTTGCCGGGAAAGTGGATGTGGTGAAAATTTTCGTCTTTCAATTTTTCAATGATATAAAATACTTCACCAGGAGTACATTACACAAAAACAAACGAATGCCGTGGAGGCAGAATATTCTCAACAAATACATTTTGAACATTCAATATCTGAGCTCTCAGGTTGGCAGGAGTTTGAAAAAAAATAGTCATTAAAAGTGTTCGCTCTTTTAACTTTATCATAAACATTCTCACCACCATTAACTTTAGAAATTATCTTTGATTTATCATCTTTCTTCAGAATCCCTTTAATACCTCTTCATGTTTTAGTAGAGTCATTTTTCGCCTGATTAAATTTATTTTTATAATCCACCATCTTTGCAAGTCTTAATGTGTAGTTAAATAAATTTTTATATACTTAAAATACTCAAAAGGAATTGATTTCCTTCTATAAAATTTAAACAGGTGATTTTTTTTTCCTTATGCAGGACAGAAGCGTGGGAGTTATCCAGGGACTCCTAACTGACCAATGGTTGACCCGTTTGTTAATAATAGGGAAAAGATCAGATATCAAGTTCAAAAAATGACTCTACAAATCTCAAAAATGTCTGATTAATGCTCTCCTTTAGCTAGATAGATGATTTCTCTTTTTAAATTTTCGACAGCATTACTTGTTACTTCTCTAATTTTAATTTCGACACTCGAATTGTTATAAAAATTGTTGCTAATGGCACAGAAAACGGTTTGTAAGTAGATAGTTTAAAACAAAATTCGGCATGGAGTAAGGCATATTTGTCCAGCTATGATCCAATAAAGTTTGAGATTCACTAGTTGAGCGAGTAGGAATTGATTAAATTAGTGGCTGAAAATTGCTACCAAAGAACATATTTTCAAACTCTCTGGCCGCAAGATATTTGCTGCCAAAAAGTAGATACATATTATTAAAATCGCCACAAATTACATTTATTATTCAGATTTATCTAGCTAAGAATTATTTGAGAAAGTGCTCATTAAAATCGACAAAGCTTCTTATTCTTCTATATACGCCACCAATGCAATAAAACACTTTGTCAACAATGAGTTCAACAAATAACGACTCAAAGGTGTTATCAGCAAAGCAGAAATCAGTCAACAAGTCGCATTTTAATTTAGATTTGTAATGTAAGGAGATGCCACCTCCATATTGATCTCGATATATATGGTATGATAGAAAATCCGGAATGGTAAAACCAATGATAGAGTCCTCAGTAAACCAGGTTTCTGAAAGAATTAAGAGTTATATAGGTGTCAACCTTCAAAGTCTCCAAAAGACACGGATAATCAATAATAATAATAATAATAATAATCAATAATAATCAATAATCATCATGTAATAATAATAATAATAATAATTCACAAAATTCAAAATTCAAAAATGTTTATTCAACATATAGAAGATACAATCCAGTCATTAAACAGCAAGGTGATATACATTTTTATATTATATTTATAATAATAATAATAATAATAATAATAGTTGGTCATAAGATATGTAAAATATAAATATAAATATGTAAATCTACCTTTCCTCCTCTTATTCGATCTGATGATTCTGTTGCTAACTCTCCAACTGAAAAGGCCAATCTCTTCGGCCTCCTATTTTCCTCTAACTCAACCCTGGACGATTCTGGCATTCCTCTTCCTCCTCCTTCTCTTCTCAGGTGTCCCTATGCCTTTGCCTGAGATTACATTTGATCAGGTGCATGAAATCCATGAACGTTAGGAAGGCGGGTGTCCCGGATGGCATTCCTCCCCGAGTTTCCTCCGTGCTGGCCCCTCCTCTCGTTCAACTATATTCTCTATGCCTCAATACTAGCACTTTTCCTCAGTGATTGAACATCATCATCAACTCTATTCGAAAAAAAGGGAAGCCGCTCTCTAGTCCTTCTAACTAACGCCCTATAGCTCTAACGTATTCTATCTAAGATCTTTGAAACCCTTCTCAACTCTCATTTCTTGACCATCTGGAATCTCATTCCCCTTCTTTCCGATGGCCAGTACGGCTTTCGGAGCTCGAGGTCTGCTGGTGATATACTTTCCTATCTAACCGATTTATGGTTTTCCATATAGAAAGTATGGGAGACTTCGCGTGGTGGCGCAGGCGTCATCAGCCCCCGACCGGGCGTAGCGCAGCGTGCTATCTCAAGTTTCCCCTCATGAGTTTCTCACCTTCTTGCACTTACTTATGTGCTTCATTTCAAATCGTTTCATATCGGTTGTTGTTGATTTGTTGACTTATTCTTCCTTGTCAATTTTGGTATTCCTTGGGGTTCTGTCTTATCTCTTCTACTTTATTCTTGCTTTTCATTAATGATCTTCTATAATTACCCACGTCTAGCTCATCATCTTATGCCGTGACTCTACACTTCATTCTTCCCAACTCATTTTTAATTCTGCTTCTTCTTTTACTTCTAGAATTGCCATATAGTCGTAAATCTTTCCGATTCAATTCTCGCTGATCTGGATAGATTTCGGGGTGGGGTCGTCTCAACCTTGTGAAATTTAATTCTTAAAAACCCAACTTCTACAAATCTCCCTCTCTAAGACACCTTCTAACTTCTATCTCATTCGAAGGTTCTCTCGTATCTACTTTGAACAATACACTCATCCTTGTTATTAACATAAATAAAAAAGTCTTGGATTCTTCATCTCAAAGGTTAGTTGGGGGCGACTCAGAAGCA
>JABUQX010027775.1:0-10000 GCA_015478945.1 Trachelipus rathkii | reverse complement strand
TCACTCTTTATATAACTTATTGATATATATATTACGTATATAAGTAATATATATATAATATATATATATATATAATACTATCAACTATTTATTGTCATTATTAAATTTTATCTTCTTATTATTAGAAAATTGCTTCTATTATTTATTTTATTATTATTATTATTATTAGTTATTATTATTATTATTATTTATTATTTTAATTATTATTATTATTATTATATTATTATTAATTAATATTTATTATATTATTATCATTATTCATTATCATTATCATTATCATTATCATGATTATTATTATATTTATTTTATTATTATTATATATTATTATTATGTATTTTATGTTATTATTATTAATTTATTATATTATTAAATGAGAATTAATATTTTTCGTCCAATTCAATCTGATTTGAATATTTAATATGTTTCCAGATCTTTCTCTCGTTTCTCTACACTCTCTGGCTCTTCGTCTTCTCTCTCTCTCTGCTTTCATGCTCTCTGCTTCTGATCTCCTCATCTCTCGTCTACTCGTAGCGCTTACTCGTTCTCTCTCATGTTTCTCTCTACTAAAGGAAAAACTTCATTCAATAGGAAGACAGGAGACTCATCTCTCGAGAGAATTCAAGTTTCCTGTAGTTAGCTTAATCTGTTAGTAACCGTACTATTACATTTCTAAAAAGCATAACTGGCATATATTTTATTTCCTATTATCTATTACTCTTATTCTATCTCGTCATGCTAATCTATCTTACCGATGTCTATCTATCTATTCTTATCTTCTAGGTCTCTTATCTTATCTAATCTATATAGTATCAGTTGTATTGACATGATTATCTCATATACAAGTCTAATTCTACAGCTAGTCTCTCACTCTCTTCTCCACCGTGTTCCTTATATATCTAGTCTTATCGTATATAAGATTCTAGTATTCTATGTCATCGATATCTAGTCATAGTCTATATTCTCTTCTTACTTCTATCTCTGATTATCCACGTCAATACCTATTACTCTCACTCTTTATATCTATATGACATTTTCCTCCGCGTACATCATCTAGTTATCTATCTATCTTAGTTCTATCTGATTGTATATCTGATGATCTTCCTGATATATAATGCTATAATCCTATGCTCGCAGAACTATGAGAACGCCTTAGGATACCGCTACACGAAACAAAGTATCCAGTAACAATCTGCAATATGCTTGACAGTTATATGGACTGTTACCTGAGTCTAAATCATCCTATAACCTCATTTCTCATTAATTATACTTTATATATGTCCTCCAGTAAGACCTAGAACTGTATGTCCGCTCTGAATTTTCTTTCTAAGCCACCTCGTATCTCGTACTTCTATTGTCAGAGAATCATGACTTATGCTAAGTCGTATTCCCTAATCTATTCGATGATCTATCTTATGCTTTAATCTATCTAGCTATCTATCTATCTATCTATTCTATTCTATTCTATCTATCTATCTCTCGTTCTATTATGTTTATATCTATATATATATTTTTTCTCCGCCCTAATCTATCTATCTATCTAGTCTATCTATCTATTATCAATCTATCTATCTATCTATCTATCGTATGTCAAATATTATTTAATCTATCTATCTACCTATCTGATCTATCTATCTATGCGTATTTCTATCATTTATCGTATTATCTATCTATCTATCCTCATCTATCTGATCTAATCTCTATCGTATATTATCTATCATAGTTAGTAACAACGGGGATATTGGTTAGTTTTCCCGGACCGCAGAATCTTAGGATATCTTGGCCTTGACCTTTTTTGCCTTAACCTTTTTGGGCAAGCAAAATTTTTTGGCCTTGTAATTTGTTTGGCCTTGTACCTTTTTTGGCCTTGAACCTTTTTTTGGCCTAGACGAATTGACGTCCCTTCGAAGAAGGGAGTCTTAGGAAGACGATGCGGAGCATCGCGTCGTACGTATTGCCCCTACTTCTTATTTGCCAACCATTTTGGCTCTGTCCCATGGGCTCAAATTTTTGTCCCACGTTAATTTTTTGGCCTTGACCGTTTTTGGTAACCTTAAGACACGTATGTATAGGGTAACTATCCGTGTAGTTCTATTCTCTTAACGGTAAACACACACCTACACACACCACACACACACACCATCCACGCACACACACACCACACACACACTCCACATCACACCACACACACACACCGACCCACAGGTGTGTCGATGTGACGTCACGGAGTTTCACTCCGTCGGCTTTTAATCTGTTCTTAACCTTTCCTTCTTGCCTCAATGCCTCTAACGGCTTGCGCCTCTTCCGACTGCCTATGGGTCATATTTGCAAAATTAGTAAGCCCTCAAATAGAACTCGATCGCTTACCACTCAGGCAAACCTGACCTTTTACCCACAGATCCACGATATGATCAGGGTGTTTGGATCTTTATTTTCCACGTATAGATAAGAATTGAGAATCGATGTTTAATAATAATAATATTAAGTAATAAATAATAATAATTATAATAATATTTTTTATAATAATAATAATAGATAATAATAATAATAATTAATATAGTATATAGATATATATATATATATTATATATATATTATGTATATATATCTATTATATATATATGTTATATATATAGCATATATATATAATAATATATACGTTATATATATATAATTATATATATATATTATATAATGATATATATATATATATAGTAATATATATATATAATATATATTAGAGAGAGAGAGAGACAGCAGAGAGCGAGAATTTTTCAGGTATGCGTTCACCATTGGCCCCTTTTACTTGCCATCGATGCTTGTCCTCTTTATATCGCAAAATTTTATATTCATTTTTATTTGATATTTTAATTATTTACTTATTGTATTAATACTATTTTTATTATTTTTAATTTATTTTTAATTATTTACGTATTGTAATTATATTTTATTTTAATTCTTTTTATTTTTAATTCTTTGGCTATTAGGTCTCGATCCCGAAACTAACACGTGGCTTTTTTACTACCCCGACATGCTCATGCCCATCTTACTTCGACCCTGTTACTTTGCCATCGGCTTTTCTTTAATATCGAAATTTTATTCATATTTTATTTGAATTATTCTTAATTATTTACTTATTTTTAATTATTTTTATGTATTTTTAATTTATTTTGGTAATTATCTAGTAGTGAAATTGATTTTATATTTTTATTACTTTTTATTTTTATTTTTGCGTAAGGTTTCGTCCCGAGAAATAACACGTGGCTTTTTACTGCCCAAAACATGCTCATGTCCCATCTACAAAGCACACTAGAGGTTGTAACTGCAAACCAATTTTGACTTAGTCAAAATAGATAACTAATTATTATACTATTATATATATTAATATATTATATATTACTTATATATATATAATTATAATGATATATATTATATAGTAATATATTATAGTTACTAGTAATTATACTATATATATTATAGACCGAGAATATTATATATATATAATACATATATATTCCACCATATTTATACACACACACCACACACCACACACGCACAGCCAACACAACACAACACACACATACACACAGACACAACACGACCACATGCCCACTTACAGCTTATACATACAGCTTCACTATGGCACTTACATGTTACCCATAGGACTACTTCACAGCTATACATTTTACAATTATACACACGTCAAAACACACTGCCAAACTTTGGTCTTCCATGGGTCAATTTTGGCCAACCCTAATTTTTGGCCTCCCTAATTTTTCGGCAGCTCTAATTTTTCGTGCCAACCCTTTGGTCTCCAGGGGTCAATTTGAGAACTCAAATTTTGCCTCATCTTTTGATTTCCAGGGGGCCAAATTTTGCTTGTTAAGCTTTTTTGACATTGTAGTGTTTGATCCTGCAACTTTGATATCCATCCGTATTCAATTGTTGCCTCTACTTTGATGACCTCGCTGTTGCATGGTTCATCTTTGATGATTCATCTTTGATTGCTCAGCATCTTTGTCGGTTCATCTTTGTCGGTTATATTGAAGATTCATCTTTGATGAAGTCATCTTCGTCGGTTCATCTTGATAACTCAGATTTATTGATTGTTCAGCCTTTGAAACCTCAGCTTTAATGGTTCATTCTTTGATGACTCATCTCTTGATGGCGTCATCTTTGATACCCCCCTATATAAATACTAATCTTTGCATGAATTCATCTTTCTTGGTTTTAAACTTTGATAATTTTCTACTTTTTACTTTCTCATTTTCACTCCAAAGAACATAGCTTAATATTAATGTCTTCCATAAGTTCTATAAGCTAACCCACCGGGTGCGCAGCATGCGACCGCTCTGCATCAAAGGCCCCCGAACCCGCACCCGCAGGTGCGATCAGCCGGCTTTCCCGCCGCGCTCGTTCCCGCGTTCGGCTCGCCGAGGACAGCCTTCGCCGACCGCTCGCCGTGCGCGCGCAGGCCGCAAGTGGATTTCCGCGTACCCGCCCGCCGCCTCGGCGCTGCAGGCACAATATTCCCGCACGAATGAAGCTCAATTTTGTTGGTCACTCATTTTTATTTCATACTTAGAACATTTTTTTTTGAAAAGAACATTTTCGCGAACCTAAAAACTGTTACTCATTACAGACCTATTATTTACCACATATAATATATCTATTAACATTATTTTTTACTTAAACTTTTAGCTTAATACTTTTTAATTATAAAATTTAAAAATTGTATGTAAGAAGGAAACAATCCAGAGCCTGTGCTCGATATATATCATTTTTTATTTTTACTGACAATTGTACGAAATTTTGACTAACAAACATTAATTACATACCTGATAAAGCAGTAAATTCAGTAAATCAATAGAGGTGCGACCTATCATCTTAGGGAGTTAGTATGCCTTTGGCGCGCTTTCTAAGTTCAATCGCTACTCACGATTCCCTGCAAAGAACATTGCTGTTTTCTGTATTTACCCCATACATGTGTTTTTATTGTGTGAGTGTGTGTTATTAACATTACATACCTCTAAGAGCAGTAATCGAGTAAAAGTCAATAGAGGTGTTTACCTAACACCAATTGGGAGTCAAGTATGCTTTGTGGGCATTGAACCATGCTGTTACTCATGTTTACTGCTTAATTCATATGTTTTACTGCTTTAATATCAGTCACTAGTTTAATTACATGTTACATACATTAAAGCGTAAATCTAGTAACATCAATAGAGGTGTGACCTAGCAAGCATAGGCAGTTAGTATGCTTTGTGGTTTTAACTGTCTTTACTGAATTTAACTCGTTTTATTTTTGCTTTAAGCTCTATGTGTTTTACTGCTTTAACTTTCATATGCTTTCTGCTTTTAACTCAATTTAGTTTGATTAACATTCAATTGTTTAATACTTTTTATTTTATTATTGATTATTATATTTTATTTTGTATTTTTATTATTTTTATTATGCTATTTTTATGTTATTATTTTATTTTATCTATTTTATTTTATTTTTTATTATCTTATATTTGAATAATACTTAGTGTTATTTAGCGTTCATGATCCTATTGATTGATTAATCATATTTAACGGAGTCGTACAACACACACACGAACACACGACACACTACACAGCACATCACACACGACACACACACAACTACACCTCAATTACATCACATAACGTATAATTTAATTATAAAGCATTTCTATTGTTTAATTAAACACCGCTTACATTGCTATTTACTCATTCAATTCATAACCTAAAATTTATGTGTCGAAGTTCTCTTAAAGACTTTCTATAAGATAAAATCTCAAATCATGTATACTGCTTGGACAAAGAGTTTTATTATATGAACTGTTATACTTTTTTGTTGATAAATTTTATAACTATCCAAGCTTGGTATAAATAATTTTATTTACGTAAATACAACTTTTATGGTGGAGAGGGGATGGTCGAGTTAGTACACTTAGCATTGTGAGTTTATAGTACGCCTTAATATAGCAAACTAAGATCAATGGTCAAGATTCAGTAAGGGCAAGGCCCCTAGCACCCTCTACATAAGCTATGCACCGTTTTGGTGGTGTTCATTGACTTTATGCCGGTTATGAATCAGTACTTGTAGTCATGTAATTATTAGTATAAAGATAACAAGAATAAGTTCTTTCTCTGGCTAACCATCAACCATGTAATTTTAATTAAACATCTGAGATTGGGCTTACATATAATTACTAAGAGAACTAATCAATTAGTATATCATGCTGATGCATTTTATATTATTTTACAAGCAAATTTTTTCAACTAAATATAACTATTTCAAAGTTTTGTTTCAAATTCCATTCTTATTATTATCTATTGCTACATCTAATTGCCATCGTACGACGACAAAATCAACAACAACCCCGCGCTCTGTCCTTACACAGATTACGAAACTGACCGTCTCTTTGTAAAATGTAGTTGTCAGAATTGAACTACTTTTAGGCCGTAAATTTAGAGAATCGTAAAGTGTGGTGGGGGGGTGTGCGGTGGTGTGCCGCGGGGAAGTGGGAGAGGTGTAGAAAGGTGGAGCGGGTTGGTGAGGCGTGTAGAAAGTTGGGGGGGTGAGTAACTACGTTAGGCCTACAATTTAGGATTAACCTTTTTTGTATCCCGGGCTGATTTAAGCCTAATACCAGTCAAAAGGTAATTCCAGGTTATAGAACAAGAATCATGTTATTATGTATTTTGTATGAGTGAACGATGTTGGAGGGAAGTGAGGGGTGGGTGGTGGTGAGATCCTTTAAGCAGGGTAAGAAGGAAATGTTTTCCGTTCTTGTGATTGGACGGAAGTAAGTAATTCCGTTATCTCTATATGACCTCGTATGTGATTTGGCGAGAATTATTTTATGTCTTTTTATGGTTTTCAAGGTATGTAAAAATATGTTTTTTTCATGAAAATGAGCCTTACTGTGATTGGATGAAAATTAACTTTGTTCGTTCAACTTGTATTTGAGCAGTTGTGTTTTTATATCTTTCTAGGGGACCAAATCATTTTTAAAATCATTGCATTTTAGCTGTTTAAGCGGTGCACAAAGTTAGTCTGATTTGATTAAAAGTGTTGTTTATTTTTACTTAATGTATGATCATGTGTTATAATAAATACTTAAATTGATGAATAATTTATTGAATTTCACTAGAATAGTAATAAAATTATTTTCATATGATTCTATTAGTAGTGATCACTGCTGAAGCAAAACTGCAAGACGTGCCGTAAGCGCGCGACCGGGTGAGGAACAGTCCGATCAATCATGGAAACCGGCACGGCGAATATTACTCCGCGATTCCGAAGAATATTTTCTTTGGCGATATAGGATTAATGCGTTTTAGTGTTTAATTCAATTCGAATTTTGTGTTTTGCGCAAAAATATGCTTCTTATATATGACGGTCCAGTTTTATTTCTTACGTTGAACATTTTGATTTATAGAAAATAGCCATGTCATGGTAAAAGTTCTTGAAAAACATGTGTTTAGTTTTAGAACAATTGGAAACATTTTGTTTGTGTGAGAAGACGAGTTTGTTTAGTTGAATTGATAGTCGCTAAGTCTCACTCACACTCTCCTTCGCGCGTGCACACACCTCGCACACACACACACTCTGTGCTCTCGCTCGTGTCGCGTACTCTCTCTACTCGCGCGGGGTGATAGCTATTGTTAATTCTATTCATATATATAGACATATAAACACATACACTCTCTCTACTCACTGCCTCTCACACTCGCGTTACAATTTAATGGACGTAGAGTTAATGTATCACGCACACGATATATAATACCCTCCCTTTCAACGCTCACTCGGTGGTGTGTGGGGTGTGTAATACGCTGTAGCGCACGCTCTAAATATTTTTATTTCTAAAATTTATTACTATATTACCGCTATATATAACTGAGTAAATAGCCGCTCTCAAATGACATATAACCTCTATACTGCTCCTTGTACAAACCGTAATATTCCTTTATGTTACTTCAAGTATGATGTATCATATTAATTATATACTTCAAATTACATCGTAAGTATGTTAAGTTAATTACCTCTTCTTATATCAGTGTTGTATGCAATGTCGGTTAACCATCCAAGAAGTATCTCACAATTGTTTTTAATAAGAACACTATATACCAGGATTTTAAATAAAACTACATGCACGTTGAAACACTATGTTATTAATGTTTCGTAAATATGCATTTGCATACAGGTACAAACTAATTATTAACGATACTGATGGGGACGGTTGTCCAAGATATAGCCTTCCCGCGTTAGAGTGAATGATATGTCGCCTACACTTTCTGAAATACAACGCACATATTTTCGCCGATGCGCGTAGTAATATACCGGCCGGCGGGTTCATGCGGCTGTTCCGCACCGCGCTACGCGCTCGCTTTGGGCACCATTGGTTTTGTTCACCTGTATCTCCCTATTAACATCTAGTGAATTAATTTTCTCATCTATTCTTAGTGCCACCACCTACTCACTCGCTCACTCCTCATAATATAAGATATATATATATATATACATCTCTCTCACATTTTCTTATGGGTTAATACAAATCAGATAACTGTGCACCGCTTATTCATTATTCGTGCAAATAGATATTCTCTAAAACTCGAGTTTGGGTCTTAATATATATATTATTAGTGTGTGCAAATGACAGTTTGAATGTTCTTCTCTCAATCGACACGTAAGGCTCAGGGATATGAAAAACACGTTTTTACAATGTAAGCCTATACAAAAGAAGACTCCGATAAAATAATTCTTCGATCCAATCACAATACAGAGTCATATAGAGATCGGAGGAGTTCTAACTCGTCCAATCACAAGTAAGGAAAACTTTCTTCTACACTGCATAACAGGATGCATCTTACCGATCCAGAATTGTTTCGTTTCGAAATGTATTTATAAAATAATATAACAATTTTTTTCTTGTCTATACTGGATTACCTTTGACCTGTATTAGGATTAAAATCAGCCTTATGGGTGGCTACAGAAAAAGGTTTAATCCTAATAATTTAGGCCTAAATTGTTAGGCCTAACTAGTTTCTGCAGCGCACATTTTACAGAATCAGTTTGAAATATGTATTTTGACCGGGATTAGGCCTAAATCGCCCCGGAGGTACAAAAAGGATTATCTAATTTAGCCTAAAGTTATTTCATCTCTCATAAACACATAGTTATACCAGAGAGATGGTTCCCGGAGTTCGTATCTTGTAAGGAGTGGGTGGGCCTTGTTGCTGTGTTTTTCTCGTGATGGGATTGTTCAATGCATACATTAGATTTAAACAGTAAAGAAAATCGAGAACTTTCTTGCAGTTTCGATTCCTTGAATATTTTTTATTGCTAAACTCATCATACATTAAAGATGAAATGAGCAAGTGAAGTAAATGTATCGTCAGTTTTTTAAACTAAAAATGTGGTAACTCCTTGTCTTGTGTAATAAAATAACTAGGCTTATCGTTATCGCACTGAGGGAACTTATATCTTATTATCAATCTCTTCTATACTAGTACTTACATGCCTCAATTACTGACTGTAGCAGTAACGTCAATAAGTTAGCACCACAACCACGTCTGCACTAGGCTTGGTGCTGATGGATTCTAGGGGCCTTCTTGCTTTATGATTTTACTGATTTTATGCTTCTAGGTTACGTAAAACATATTGTGTTTTTAATAAATTTCATAAAATTTTTATGATAATTATTTTAAAGACTTGATGTTATATATATATATATATATTATTATATATAGATATCTAGACATTGCTTCACTAAAACTCTTTTGTTCTCAAAGAAAGTTACCGTTTGCGTATTTGTAAGCTGTTATTGTTATGAAGGATCGTTTTGCAAGAAGACCATTTGTGATTAATAATGTGTGATTGAATATTGAATGAGAGTTTTTTTGTTTATTAAACACATAAAAATGTTAATGAAATTATGTTATGTGTGAGTGTAGTGCTGTGTGATGTGTGTAGTGTGCATGCCGCCTGCCGA
>JABUQX010027774.1:0-81598 GCA_015478945.1 Trachelipus rathkii | reverse complement strand
CTACCCCTACCCATACGTCCCTATAGCTATATCCTATACACTACCTATATTATCTATATATTTACTGATACAATATACCTCTATATATACATATATGTCTATATACCATATCTATACCTTATATATGAAACCTTATATCCTACGTCTCTATAATCCTATTATGACTTATACTATGCTAACCTTTGCCACTATACTTACGCTACCATAACTTATATAGGCTCGACTCTGTCTATATATTTCCCCATTCCAGCGAACTAAACAAACAATAATAAAATAATAACTAAAATCCTCAAGAAATTGAACAACGCAAACCTCCTCCTACCGAATCTTCTTTCCGCTGAATTCCAGAATATCTCGCCATATTTGTTTTACTGATCTATGAAAGTAGCTGCCCCTGTTCTAACAGTTACCCATCGATGATCAGATCTTACGACACTCTAGACACCGCTATACATACTAGTATATACTACCTATTCACCTATATACGATATACTACTACTACCTTTTTTATACTATATATAACTATACTAGTATATCTCACCTATACCTTTATATATATATTATTACTCAATATATAACCATTACTCATTACTAATATAACCCATACCGTAAGTTAAAATGCTGCTATAGTCTGACGAGGGATCTGGAAATTCTGGACATCCTGGTAATCCTGGAAGGGAGTTTTACCAGCTAGACTTCTTGGAAGTGTTCTCTCCCAGTTTCCAGGAACTCCTGCGAAACTGCGAAAGCTCACTGATTAATTTCAGTAATTCCAGTGACTCTGTTCTGGCCAATCGGTATGTCTGTTCCACGGATCCCAGGACTGGGATACCGTCGGAACTGGAATATTACATATTAGTCAGTATATATAGGGTATTATCATCATCATATATATATATATAGTATCATATATTCTTTATATCACTATATCACTACTCTATGATATGTACCAATAAGTCCTACGAGAATATGCGTACATGCTCTAAAAATTCATTCATGCTACAAAGGAGCGATTTGAGTTTCCCTCAGAAAGACGCTTTGCGACCCCCACCCCCTCACCCCCCGAGGCAACTTCTACCTTTTCACACCTATACCTAACTTACACCTACTATATTCTATTATATATTCTTACTACTCACTATATACCTTATATTACCTCCTAACTATACTTACCTACATATCTACCATATTAGTACTATATAATAAACGCCAAAGAAACGTCGCTTAGTACGTCTTAATAAATCCGCCTATCTACCACTCGCCTTAGTCTGCGCCGCGCATTACTAAACTCATATGTATAACTAAATTGCTCGGTACTTTTCGCGCCTACCCTCCGGCGCCGTCCACGAGCAGACGCCAAGTCCAAGCAGCATCCCTCGTATCGCTGATCATCTTAATTCCGGCAGGCGCATTTCCCGAACTATAATTAAAATCGGACGACTGCTCATACTACACCCCACCGGACCTCCTTAAGACCACGCTCAAGAAACCACTGCGATCGAGCCGCCGTGTCCAACAAAGGAATTCCCACACTCAGCCAGAGAGCACACGAGGACAGCAGAGAGCGGGCGATACAACGAGCAAGCTACAGAGACGAACCGAGCTATAAGAGAAGGGGAGGATTGAACCAGAGAAGAACGAGTCGACAAATCCTCCCACCACGCCTACCCTCCTAGCTTAAGCCTCTAACCAACAGCGCCCCGCCCCCCCCCCCCAAGCCCCCCTCAATGCTCTCCCCCCCCACTCAGCCTGCCGCCTCACACCCCGCCCCCTCAACCTGACGCTCCGCACAAACCCTACCACCGATGACGCCCGTACCCACGCCCCCCACGCTCCCCCCCCGGACAAGCTCTCCCCCAAGAGCGGCGACAATGACTCCCACAAAACCACCCCCTCCGCCTCTTAATTACCTTTTAAGTCCTCATAAAGCCAATCACTGATTCCCCGTCACCGCACCTTTCCCCCCCCGTTGTCCCCCCCAACCACCGAAGGGCGCCCGGAAGGATTTAATTAGCCCTGTATTGTAACCCCTCCCACTTCAGATCGATCTGACTCAGCGGCCTATTTTAAAAATTTACCATGACTCTTTTGTACCCTACAGAAGCTGAAGCGAGTGATATCACTTACGTTTGGTAATATCTGAACCCTCGATCTTTCAACTTGACCGAAGAGGTTTAAAACCCACCATGCTCACCCCCCACATTTAACGACGTTAAACAATTAAACAAAACGACCTTCGGAACGAACATAGATAATTAATGGTTTTCCCTTCGTGTTTAAAAGAAACCACCAAGCCACCCACGACCCTCTCCCCCCCCCCCCCCCCTCCCTCGTGGCCCCCCCCCCCCCCCCCCCCCGGCCCCCTGGCCAACTTTCACCCCAGTCTTTCCCATTTCCGCACCCCATTTCTCGCTCTCTAACCACCAACCCACGCGCTACCCATCTCATCCACGCGTCCCATTTCTCCTTAGCAGCCGTTGCCACCCACAGCGCCCTCCACCCGCCCCCCTGACCACACATCTCGCATGAACCCCCTCGCAGCCCCCTCTGCAAACCCCCAAGACCTTCCAACACACAAAGACTTCATCTGATCACCACTAACGGACCGATCCACACTCACAGCCCATGGCGCTCCTCCTCTTCCCATCTAGTGTTTAAAAGAAGACCCCAAGAATAGCAATTAATCTTCAATTTGCCCCCACCCTCTCCACTTCTCCCCTCCCTTCCATCTCCTCTCCTACATATTGCTCCTCTTCCACAATTTGTGACACCACTGACATTTTAAAAAGAAACATGAAAAATCTCTTGTCACCCCTCGAAACAACCCCCCCCGCCACAGACCTCAAGCTGCCACCGCCCGCCCCCTATGGCGAAACACCTCCAAGTGTCTGTCTGCCTACATACACCAAACGACGAACAACTGGACAATCAAGGACCCCCGCGGGATTCTTCCTTCTGACCCCCCCCCCCGGCCCCACCCCCCCCCCCCCATCAAGGGATAAATGGGGACCCCCCCAAAAAAAAAAATAAAATAAAAAAAAAAAAAAAAAAAAAATAAAAAAAAGACAAAAAAAAAGAAAGGAAAAATTAACAAAAAGAAAAAAAAAAAAAAAAAAGAATATAAAAAAAAAAAGCGACGATACAGGAAATATCAAACATATACACAATTAAAAGTCTTTAAAAAAAAATTATATATTATTAGTTTTACAGCTCGAACGACATAATAAAAATCAAAAAAATAAAGAGAAAATGAAAGAAAAAAAAAGTACAAAGTAACAAATCATAAAAATAATAACGAAACAACGAAAAACAAATAAAAAAAAACAAAAAAAAAAACAACAAACAGAATCGAATGTCCATATGAATTTTCAAATGTATATAAAAAACAAAATAATAAAATAAAAAAATTAAAAATTAAATAAAGAAAGTAAACAATTACAAAACACAATACTTACCAAAAAAAATAGAATAAAAATAAGAAAAAAATAAGAGGAATATATAATCTGGAGGTGGCAAAATATATAAAAGATAAAATAACAACGAATAAACTAAAAAAAATAAAAATATATAAAAAAAAATACAAATAACAAAAAAAAAAAAAAAAACTAATAAAAAAACTAAATATATAAAATACTAATAAAAAAAAAAAAACTTAAAAAAAATTAAAAAAGATGAGAATAAAAAAAAAAAGCAAAATAAAATAAAAAATAGAGTTTAAGAAACTGAAAAAAATAAAACATAAATTTAAACAAAAAATAAAAATACATAAACAAATAATAAATATAAAATAATAAAAAAGCAAAAGACAATCTAAACAAAAATCATATAAAAAAAATAAAAAATATTGCAATAGATAAATAGAGATTGAACATAAAATTATTTATACAAGATAAAAAGTATATACATGTGAAAATTAACAAAGGAATATTGGGGTAACACCCCAATAGAATATAATTCATATATATATAATATATATATATATATATATATATATTATTATACTATATAATACTATTACCTATATTATATATATATAATATATATATAGTATAATATATTATATAATATAAATATACATTATATGAATGCCCCAAGTGATCATGTATATAATTATAGTAATCATATGCAGATTAATTATATATATTATTTTGTATGGTTCTGAAACGGCAATATCGCGCCTACTATATACATATATTTAAGTTTATAAGTCATAATAATTCCCTACATATATATCAACTACGAATATACTATACTATATATATATATAATATATAACAGTATATACATAGGTATATTATTACTAATGTATATATATTACTTATTATTATAATATTTATTCATATAAATATTAATTATATATTATTATAATATAATAAATATTACTATAATATATTTCATATTATAAGTATATAATACTATATAATGTTGTAGGGTGAATCGACATTAAAGCGCCGTTAATTTACAGATTTTTTTGAGAAGAATTTTTCTGAAAGAAAATTTTTCTCCGACAATGTAACATTGCCTTAAAATTTCTGTGAATTAAACATGCGGCCCCTTCGCCCCCCTTCTCAATTTATTTATTTCTTCAACTTTCTTTAATGACTACTGCGTATTATTCATTATTATTATTAATTATTGATATATTTTATTCATTATATATATTATTTATTATTATTATTGTGTGATATAATATTTATGTATATTTAGAATATATAGTTTGAAAAGGTATAAAGGGTATAAAAGATCAAATAAGAATTTACACACTAGAGAGATAGAATGTATTGGAAACAAGATGTGTGTTTACCTCGAAAAATTTTCGTTGAAAAAATCTCTCACGTGCACATTTAGCGGATTAAATAAAAAGATAGATTTCACATTTATGTCGGTTCTGAATGATTATGTTGTTTAACTTCATATTATTTCGACTATTGACAGCCTTATTCAGTCTCGTTGTTCACTTTTTCTAATTCTGATTGTTCTCTAATAAGTCATAGGCATTTTTTATGTGTAGTACATTATAGGATTCTACTATCATATCATACCATATATAAATGATACATACCAATATATTTATAGTATCTGGCAACACTATCAACACTAAACAACGTTATAAATTACTGACATAATTACGTAAATCACCTGAGTGCTACGTCACATAAATACCTATATAAGAACCCGACACACACCGCGCCATAAATCCGCGTGGAACTCCCCATAACAGCTGAGCACGTGAAACACACATCACCCCTACGCAGACCGAAGCACACAAACCCCAATAACGATGAGAACTCACACCCTCCGAAACCCTAATATAGTATATGATAGTACTAATATTTATATAATTACACTATCATCAGAGATAACATGTAGAATCCAAACACAAACAAACTAGAGCATAAAATCCCTCATACTATATCCTACCACTATAGTTTATATATGATTATAGCTTAACTGGTCTAGCACGATAATATCATATAATATTATATATTACAAAGCGATGCAGCACTTATGTGGTGTCGCCAGTTCGGACAGGCCTACACCACACCGTGATGCCACGTAATCAACACACCCACCCGCTTGAGACGGCTGGGGGAATAGACAGTGCCTTAGCAGTGGACGCGGGGGACACATAATAGGCCGAGCCGGGGTAAAAAAACCACAACTCGAAATTGCTCAACAACCCCCACGTGCCCGTCAGAACACCGGCCCTAAACACATAACAGCACGCAACAAGAGAGACCAGAAACGCCAGGCCACCGGCGCGTCAAGATGCAAACCATTATCACGTGGACACCAGCAAAAAAAAAAAACAGCCGTGAGCGAGCACGACCAAACGGAACAACATGCCACAAGAAGCACCAACAACACACATAACAAAACACCCACCACGAAGAACAGCACCCGCAACGACAAAAAAGCAACAAACAGTAAAACAATCACAACCAGACCAACAACACGCCGACGAACGGAGAACCCGAAGCCGCACCGGCCCACACAACGACATTGGACTATCGAACGACACGCGCCTGTCAATCCAGACAAACGAAACAGCCAAAACGATCCACACGGCTGACCACTTGAACAGAGCACTCCCCCATACAATGAAACAGTGTCACCAAACACACCGGGCACCGCACCGCGCCACTCGATAGAAGCACTAACCAGAACCCAACGGAGCACGACAGAAAGCGACCAACAGCGAGCCACCAAAAACAACACATAGACACTCCAAGACCAACAAACCAGGCCACCGCACAAGCACAGCTCACACAACCGTCAGAGAAAAAACAAAAAAAAATAAACAGACAAACGCACAAGCAGAGACCAGCCCGCACACACCCTCCCAACGCGGCGAACCCAGACCCGCAGCACCCACCGAACGAGCCCATTCTGAAGTGCCCAAAAACGCCTCTGAGAGCCCAGTCCAGTAGTTTAGAAAAAAACCAAAACTATAGCAAAAAAAAAAAAAAAACGTCTTAAACCTCACATCTATGAAAAAAAAACAAACAAACAGGCCTTATCTTTTCAGTTTCAAGAAAAATAAAGAAGAAGCAAAAGTAATTGTTTACAGAAATTAAAAGACACGTGTGCTTGTCTGTATTTGCATTACTTTCCATCAATTAGAGATCACGCTAATGGAGCACCTCCCCGAACCCAGACCGCCACGCAGTCACGCACACGAGCCAGTGGTACAAATTCGATCACTTACCACACCATGCTAATTACAGAAGCGCAAGCACAGCTCTCGTAATCCAGAAGCCGACACGACACCCACTCACGCATACCTCTCCCTGAGTCCGCCACTACAAAATAACGAGAACAAAGACATGGAACGATGCAGACGCCTAGTGTGTGCCATTCCACAAACAACTGCGCAGGTATGCCACACCCACCACGATACCACCCACCTGCAGAACCCAATAACAGAGAACACAAAAAGGCACTACTCACACCCTGAATGGCCTCCTAAATTAGCTTCACCCCCGATACCAGCTTCGACTTTCCCTACACGAAACATACAGCCTAGATACACCATATATAATATACTTTAACTTATAATATAATAATAAATATTAACTTACTTAGTATATATATATATATAATGTTATATATATATATACACCTCACCTAACATATGGGGTTACTATTATCCATAACACTTCACACACCACTACATATTATTATGTACAAAAAAATTATCGCGTTGTTAACCATCCTTTTTATTAATAATCTCAATAATAATCCTCAGTCCATCTCAATATTATCTATATTGATTAAAACACGACATTTCCACCACCAAACTTTACTATATAACACTCTCTCTTATCTATAAATACTTGAACGGTTCTTAACAATGTCTTTAATCCGGATCAACTCAATTGATATGATCGCCTTGGCAACTTATCTATGTCAACCAACAGTGCTCAGACGCATGACTACCAAGCCCATAATAACTTCTCAACAAACTTAATTCTTAACGAAAAAAAGCCCGGATCTAACAACATCTCAACTAGCAAATAAAATAATCGCACTGCGATTTCAATGTTTAATTTGGACTCATAGTTTTTATACAGTAAACAAACTGATTACAAGCCAATAGACTAAATAAATCGCGAAAACCTGACACTATTCAACCAATATACATTCCGCATCTCTTGTTTATCCCCATATACCTCCTATGCAATTCTCCGATCACCGTCGAACTTACATCTATTGTCATGGACATCGACCGTCCACCACAACTAACTCAACTCGCAGACCTACAACACTTCTGTGAACCTGAAAGAACATAGTTGAACATAACATTCTAAACTATATTCACCAATTGTAACATCATCAGCTAACTATTCAATTAAATGCACAACAACATGCAATTATTTGCTCTTTTAGCTTTTTTTCACGGATGCTCTTACCGCATATTATTAGAAACATATATTTAGTATTTATGGTAAAAAATCAGTTATGTCTCAGACATCTTTATTTTATTCTTTTACCATATAATTTTCCACACTATCATCCTCACCACAGTCACAACACTTTGGCATCTCTCTTAAACCACCACCACCCCAGCAAGTCCACCCGAATGTCATATTAATAATGTGACAACAACACATACCCACCCTCAAACCACACCACAACCAGTCCGTCCCACCCCTCCATCTCTATACCAATCCACCTCCGACTGCCACCACCCCGTTAACACTTAACTTAACTACCAGCCTCATACCACTCCACAAATCACCATCCTATGGGTGACAGTAACTCTGCGTTATATATGAATCTAGGTGACGTCTCCGACTGTCGCGCTGTAAGCTTATGTACTCTGACATCGTGGTTTTAACACAATACAGTTATCCGCTGCATTCCATGTGGGTTCGTAATATTGTACACTTGGCCAGTATCTAGCTTAATAGGTATCGCGCGTTAAGACAACTCCTCTGATAGCAGCTGCTTTCTTTAAGATAGGTATGAGAGAAAATTTTTACTTTTTCATCCATTTCATTTTCAGAAGATTTACAACAAAGAATATTGCGTACTCTGGTCAATTTCTACTAACTCTTGATATTCCATATTTATAGACTATGACTGAAATAGGTAGTGTGAGAGAGATGCTGCGAAATTCAATTTGATATCCAATGTTCCTTTTCGAACTATATTTAGGTGGCCGGCTGCTGTACCGCAATTATCCTGACTAAGATCGTAAGCATACAGGTTGGTATGTGAAGCGTTTGATTCGAGATTGATACCTGTTCCAACTTCAGAGCACCCACCCGTGTTGGAGAACAAACTCTAGGAAAGGTCGGGCACACAATGGAGAACCATCGAGGGGATATTCTACTTTATATGCTCTCCCATGGCCTTGCCCATTAACTTGAAGAGATGATCTCTCTAAGACCATAGGTTAAACTTTGAAATGAGATTTTTAGAGAGTACTGCCCCTATAAAGGCTGAGATGGCTCTAACAATTCCTACCAAATTACCTCTTTTTGAGGAAAGATTACCTATAACAACTTGCAAAGATCGTCATTACTCGATAAACTTGAGTAAAGGAAAAATTTAGTTTCTCACTCTGTATATATTATTTAAAGCTCCGTACTTGTTGTTTAAAATAGAGCTTTCTCAATCTCTTAAGTTTGACTGGGAGAAAGTACCTCACTACATAAAGATAAGTAATCCAATATTTGAACTTATAGAGTAGTTGAGCAGGTCGATGCCCACACACAACACACCTGCAGAGACACGCTGATTGGATTAACATTAAGAGGCACAAATTGTCTGAGTAATCTAATTACTGAATCCACGCTAGCTGCCAGCACCCATCAGAACATGGAGGCATAACGACAACTAACGTTATTCACGCTATGGACCCATCGCGCCACCAACTACACACCCATATCTACCCACGAAATTCTACACACGTCCAACCAAACCTAACGACTAATATCCCCAAGATCATGCCACGCTAATAATCCAACATGGCACCCACCCTTCTGCACTCAAGCCCACCAAACTGCGCCGACACACATAACGACAAAACAAATAAAACGCAGAACACTACCTCAACGCCACCCGAAATCTCTCAACTCCAAAATCAACTACCCATCCAGTCCCGCAACATCCCTTCACCCCCAATGCACTCCTCCCCCCTCGAACCAAACTAGCGCTATGATTGTAAAATTGGCGACATGCGAGCAACTTATCATCCCGCCATCAAATAGGCCGACACAAACCTTTAGCTACAGTTTTCATATATAGCTTCCCGATGCTAATAGGGTACATGCTGCTGGAATTGCTCCTAGAAAACGCTCCTGCTCTCACTCTCAAAGAGAGGCGAGCAACCTTCAAAAACGTTCATACAAGCCCCGACACCCAGTGCAGAATAGAGTAAAGTTGGAAGACAGATAATCTAAACATGTTCGTTCCTGTGAGACTCCGATCCATTTCATTAACCAATTTAAACCTTCAACATATTAACAAAAAACATTTAATCGAACGGGTCAAGATCTATGATCTGAAGGTCCGGACAATCAATTCGGAGAGTACAGCTGCTATCTTTTGTGACAGCGTCGTGAAGGGATAATGCTGTAAAATTATCTTTTTCTAAGATCGATGTTCTGTGGGATAGGATTACGGAGAAGACGATCCAATCACTCTCTGCAGCGTAGTCTGTGCTAGGAGGGTGTAAGAAATCATTCTTATCTCGACTCTAAGCGTTAAACCGTTAATGAAAAATATTCTAGGTTGCTAACAACTATATTTTCACTTTATCAACAAGTTTGCCACCATTCGATTATTATATTCAGAAAAAATCATCCTATTATTTACGTTTGCATTATTTTTCCACGTTATCTTTTTATTTCAATTTACGTTTCTTGCTACGGGTTTTTTTCTTTTACTTTTCCATTTCTTATTTTAGTGAATTTTTCACACGCTTGGCCTTCTTCACCTTTCTAACACCACCTCCCGTCATCTTGCGTCGTATTTTTCGTTTAACACTCGTCTAACATTTCATCTGATACATCGGCTATGCGGCGGCGTTTAATAACAGAGGGTCGACACCACCCATAATATCCTGGATGGTGTTTATTCCTGTTCTGGCCGCTTTTTTAACAAGTGTCATTTTACCCTCGACTGGAATTTCATTAAAAAATATCCTCTAGTGCCTTTAACTGAAGCCAAAAAAATCAAAGAAGGCCTTGAAGCTGAGGGCATGGAAATTATCCACTGAGGGCTCTGTGAAATACAAGTTAGCATGATCATTTTACCGGAGTACCCTTCTATTGTGTACTTTACACACTGCTGTCCCATTTGTGTCACCAGCTCTGGTTTTGCTCTTTCGACGTCTCTATATATAAACGCTATACTGACACTCAGTTGGGTCTTACTTCATAGTGTAGAGTGAACATTTAGGGGGCGGGAGGTGGCGGGGAGAAAGCTTCATATAACTTACAGTCCTTTTTGAAGAAATTTTATGTAATACTGTGAAAAAATGAGGATTTTTAGTGTTCCCTACACTACTGATGGGTTTTACAATCTGTATAAACATAGGCATACCTGGATCTTGAAACATCTTAGTAGGCAAACATACAAAATGTAATAACTCTTAGGTGTCATTTTTGAGAGCATCACTCTTCCATTCGTTGTATATAACGCTATTAGATCCTTCTCAGAGCATGGTCATTTGAAATCTATTTCCACGATATTTTTGTATTATCATGTGAGTAATTACAATTGACGAAACCAACCTGATGGCGCGCAAAATAAATAAACTTATGATCTTCTATCAGTTTCACATTAGATGGAGATTTAAACCTGCCTATTAACACGTATATCTCTTTAGCGATTTGATTAACAAGAAACACTAATGCTTTCAAATGTGACTCACTTCAAACTTTATTTCATTTCCTAAAATATTAAAGCTATTATTATCAGATTCATAGAGACCGTGCTCTAAAAAATAATTTTCAATAAAAATTCATTTGGGTCCTTGCCTCGTTTGCCATGGTTGCAATATTAATGTTTACGTTTTTAATTACATTTTTAACATTTCAACTTTGACCAACTATTTTACACTTAAATTTTTAAATTTAATTTTAACTTTAGCCGCTTTTATTAAATATTTCACTTAATCCTGCTTTCATACATTTCTGCAGATACACCAAAGTTGTATAAGTTGTTCAATAATTGGTCGTATAGCTTGATATTTAGATTATACAGGATAATAGTATCCATGGAAGCAGCATGAAGGCACGTTAAATAGAAATGATTCTTCACATCTCGCGATGGTCTCACAAGTAAACTGTATTCATGTTTCTTAATTTCACTAGTCATTTATCTATATCTATTTATCTATCCTCTGGGTAACCTATCCATTTGACAAGATACTTTCTTTATTTTTTCCTTTCCTTTAGTCCTAATATTTATTCTATTTTTATTACTCGTGGACTCTTAGGACTCAAACCTTATTTCTTATTTCCTGGCTCTATAGAACCCTCCCTTTTATTTGTTTCCCTCTAAATATATTCATTTGTAGTATAATTTTAACCCGTCTCTGGGAATTCTCTGATTGTATCTTACTTTTAAAAACATTCTTCTTGACCATCCTGCTTACGTACCCTTTCTGACAAATTTCTCATCTGACCGTAATCAGCTTTCACATAAAATCTCCTACCTTTAATGCCTGTAGTTATCTTAATTTTTCGCCATTGTGTATGATACGGTACAGAAGGTTCTGTTATTCTACCATCATTCTTTATGTAGGTGGTAGTCCTAAGGGTGATATGAATATGTGGAGCATGTATAAAATAGCCAACGTCTTGCAAGTCATTATCTAGATAATGTATTCATTTTTCCGTATGTTAAAATTATTGGTGTTATAGTTCTTTGTTACTCTTATCCCTATGCAGCTTTTATTTAACTGAAAATGTGTGTTCAAATGTGACGTAAAGGAGTAAAGCATGACATGATAACTCTTTCTACCTAAACCATTCTGAACGCTTTCATCAGTCCTGCATCAAGCTCCGGATAACTATTCTCCTATTTTCTAATCTCCCCAATATGGCCCATACAGTCTTTGACTTTTTATCTTTTAGAAGCTGTTTTTAACTTGACCACAGGGTGTAAAATATTAACATACAGTATCACAAAAAAAATGTATTAATACAATTCCTAGATCTATATGTATCAATTCAAATAAATCAAGTTGCCATACATTATCTAAGTGGGTGGCTATGGTTTTTCGTGTTGGAAATTTGTTTCCTCGTATAGGTTTATAGAGTAAAAGCATCCCTCCCTGTAAATAGAACTTTCTCCTCCAGTTCTTTTTTATTAAATATGACTTAACCTTGAAGCGAACCTTGAAAAGCCTCCAAAACTGTTAGAAAGTTTGAAGGAAAATTGTAAAAAGTTCTTAGGTTTTGATTTTGGAATCATAGCTGAAACTTTCAATCATTCGCAAAAAAAACATTATATAGTGTGATCAATATCGTCATTTCTAGTCAAAAAGGTGGAGTCTGTAAAACCACTCTGTCCACTTATACACTCACTATTAATATATATAATATATATATATATATATATATATATATATAATAGAATATATATTATATATATATATAAATAAGAGCGAGATAGGAAAGCAAATATTTAAAAAAGCAATTTTTTAATCATTAAATGATTACATGAACACAGCTTACAAATATTGGTGTCATCTGATGCAGTTGAAATATTCTTACAAATTATAGTTAGATTAATTATAATAATACCATATTTACAATTTTTAAGAATCACAGTTGAAATTTAATTTAAAAAGGAATATTCCACAAAATATTTAATAACGCACTTGAGCTGGACCATTAGGAGCCTTAGCAGATACTGTCGTATTTATAAGTATATCCTGACGGACGTTAGCATCCATCCTTTTTTGACATAGTTATAATATCTCTTGAACTGATATTTTAAGTCTGTTGATCTTGTATAGCAGTTGTCTTCATTTTCTTTTTCTCTAGTGAACAAGTGGCAATCGATGATATACGAACACAGCCATAATATTGTGCTCATTGAGCGCTCAAACTGCTCCTATATGTTTTCTTTGTTAACACAGAGTGTTATAACAAGTTGCTGACTTGGTATGGCATTAAGATCATCTAATTTGGAGACTTCGGCTTCACGTTTTGATATTTCTTCACGCATCTTGATAAATGATGTAATATTTTTCTCTTCCTACGAGTCGATGAAACCCGTAGCTTCGATGGTCCTTTGAATATACCGCTCAAGGGTTGTGTTTTCCTCCACTTCAACTGCGTAACCTCAATGGCTTACAATATTGTCTAGTGCAAATGAAGAATACAAGAGTTCAGTCTTTTTCGTTGTCCCCGTGTCTTTCTCTCGTCAGTTAAATGGCTCAACTTCCCCATTGCAATTTGTTACGCTAGATGTAGAATTATATCTTCGTTCACCCAGCGTATTTACTTCGGTCCAATACGCGGGATAAATGCTTCGCGACGATAGCGAGAACCAGAGGCCGTTGGAGTTATTTGTAGTGAGGATTGAGAGGAACATGACTTGTTTATCGAGTAACGTCACCTCGTAGATTGGTTACTGCTCGGCGCGATAAAAAAATAAGTATCTCACTTATTAATCTTTGGGACTTCTTTCTTTTTTTTAGGTGTGAGATATTTTCCACTTACACTATAATTCGATTTACGAACTTTGTATGTCTCCTATTAATAGAAGAAAACTCAAAATGTTGCACAGTCTGCAGACATGTACTCGAGGTGCGCTACACACTGAAGGATAATGCCTTTATGCAGCCCTCAGCACTCATGAGAACTCTGTAACCCTGATACAAAGGGGAGATCTATCAACTACCCAATCAGACGAAAAGTTTCTAATTTAACCCTTCATGATAAGCCAACTAGTTACCCTAATGGATAAGTTCCTAAACCAATAACTACTATCCCATGAACACCTGCACTTCAGAGTTACTTTCATGCTTTAATACAAAGGCTTCATTGAAATCTATTCGAATTGTAAGGAGACCTGGACCAGATAAGCCAAATGATAAGGCCTATTACCGCCATTATTTGACAGGAGCGCTGCACTTTAGGGTATACTTTCATGTTTATACCAAAGGCTTTTCAGGAATTTGCTATTTCGCTAATTTAATCCGAATTGATGGATGACCCCTACACTTAAATAAGCCTCAATAGGTTAATGAACACCTATCTATAAGCATCTCAGGTATACATTTATAACCATTCTCTACCAAGCTGCTCTTTTGTTCTCTAATCTTCTTGTTTCGCTGCAGGATTAAGGATCTTTCGTGGTCGTTTTTATCATTAGGCCTAAAGGAGAGGGTTATGACGTCATTACAGCTGAAGAGTTCGAAGCCATAGCTCTAGGCGTTAGATTACACGTTTTCCACATTCTGTCTAACGTTGCCATATTTCCTAATCAGCTTTGCCAAATGACTTGGTGACTGGCCAAACTTAAGCATATGCTTCTTAAATTTTCTCCTTTGCGTTTATTCATAGCCCCATCCTGCTGATAGTTTATCCTTCGCCCAATTACGTCACAAGCATCAGAAACTAAGTCTACGATATTTGAACCTATATAATGGGATCTCCATTTATTACAATCTGACCATTGGAATCCCAATGTAAATTTGACCTTTCAAAATGACCGATGTTGATATAAAGCTATTCCATCTTCTATTATTTACACTGGTTGACGACATGACTGTTTATCTAAATACTACAGAATTAAAAATCTTCTAATAAGTTCTCAACATCCTTTTAGCTTCCTTCAGTTCTTTCATTTACAGATTCACTTGAAAGTGGCATTATAGTGCGTACTATTTTTCTTTCCAATCATCTATGTAACTTTTCATCGTAACGCTACTGCTCCTGCAACATTGAGCAATGAGAAAAAGGTGCAGAAATGATCTCATATTGTGAATCTAAAATTTGGGTAAGCTCGTTTTCGATTCCTAGACATTTTTCCAAAGTCTACGGCTTCATCTACTAACGTTAGTAGGAATTGAGTCTGTTGTGTTGATTGTGTTGCTGTTGCATGTAGTACTGTGTAGTTATTTATTTTTTTTCGTAATCTGAAAAGGTATAACCACTACTTTCTTCATTATTTATATTATTATTCATTATATCATATTAGTTATTGCTCAGATTGACCAGTTAGTAATTTAGTTAAAAAGGTGTTACAATGGACAAATATAGAGGCAGGAAGGCTATCCAACTCTCTCCGCCACCTGAATCCATCTCTCCACATATCTTTCTATACAATCAAAACCAATCTAACTCACCTTATAATAATGCATTTAACCGCCAAGAACTAACTACTCACCATCCAACACACGACACATACCCTTCTGACCGTGATACCATAGTCGAATCCCCAAGACCAGTACACTTTTGAATCTCTGAGGCCCTCTCTCACTCTACAATACCCCTCGAACCATCTTACCCTTTCACTACAACGGATTACACGCGACCACCACATCTTCAACTACGACATCGAGGGATACAATAGACACCTAGAGTACATCCTCCTCCACAACTACACACAGCTCGACTTTAACAATTTACTACAGCTCCTATACTCATCTCCAATATTCCTATGTAAGCATTTTTCAGCTATACCTCCGCGAACAGAAATACATCTCAATCTCACAGCTCCACGCACGTCTCTACTCACCTCCCTCCATGACCTGTATTGCAACGAGCCACGATGTGATAACAGAAACATACCCTTCATAGTTATACCGTTAGGATAAGCACCACGTCTGTGCCGACGATACACCCAATACAACTGTACCCGTCGTTCCGCCCACTACCAAACTAGGAACCCACTGGAACTACACACAGTAAAAACCGTTGGGAGACTAACTTCTTTACTATACCTTTTAGAAACACAGTATAACTCTTCTCTCCTACCAAATACACACCTCATTTCACCTATCTCCATCACCACTCGACCATTCACTTTCCGAGAACAAAACATACCACCCCGCTCCTCCTCTTCTGTTTGCTACCGAACAAAATTTCATGCTATTGTGTATTTAAAGATACATCACTCATATACTTATTTTATGATGATGATAAAGATATTTTTGTTTTAAAAACAAAGTTAACATTTAAATGATGAGAGTAGACTGTGAAAGTTTCAGCTATATCCTCGTTCAATTTCGGATAAGAAAATTCAATGATATAGATGTTAGACCCTTATATTTTCCAAAAAGACTTAACATCGTCATATACTTCATGAAATTGAATCTAAAACATCTTTATATTCGTAAAAATAGTGATAAGATCGTGTAACACCAGGATTATTTCACGGGGAGTTGTTCGAATAGAACAGGGTGTTTTAGGAACCTTAGTGCAAAGAAGCGTAGTTCTTTATCCCCTGAATCTCCGTTGGACCAGCATACAGATGACAGGGGATTCTAAACACTAATTTTTTCAAAGTGTTCAATTCATACCAATGCTCGTATCATTCTGTGGCTGTGGCCTTGACATTGGATATTTGAACTTATAAGTAGAGACTTAAGTAATGAGAGAGATAGTGTACATATATCATGATTAGGTTTGAAAATTTCGGAAAGAGGGGCGGAGTTAATAGTGTATTTCGTTATGTTTGGGAAGAAAGGAGGGAGTGAGGGTGGGAACGTTTATATATAACTTATGCATGGGTGTTAGCTGGTAGTTCTATTCAGTCTGTCGTGGAGTCTGCATCTTAGCGATAGTTACCTCTAGGGTGTGTTTTCCGTTGTGACTTATATCATGGAATTGGCTTAAATATAATAATTAATAATAAATATAAATAATAATAATTAATAATAAATAATAATAATAATAATAATAAATTAATAATATAATAATCAACAATCATAATAATAATCAATAATAATAATAATAATAATAATTAATACATAACATATAATAATAATTAATTAATAATAATAATAATTAATATTATTTATTACAGTTCTTGTTTTTATGATACCTGTTAAGAATCTTCAGAATGTCGCAGTTGAATATATTCAATGCCGGAAAAATGCGACAAACTCATGGAAAATTGTTTGCCTGAAGTCTTGTTATTATTTTTTATTATCAAAAAAATATTTATTTTTATTTTAAAAAATTTAGGTTTTATTACAATCTGAAAAACTTTTGAATAATTTTAGTTTTTTCTTAAAAATTCTGTTTTTCTTAAAAACTTTTGTTTATTTGATAAAACAAAATTCTGTTTTTTTCTTAAAAAAAACTTCGTTTTGTCCTTAAAAGAATTGTATTTCTTAAAAAATTTGTTTTCTTAAAAATTTTGTTTTTCTATAAAATATGATGTTTTCTTAAAACTTTTTTATTGTTGTCTAGATTTAATTTATTTTGGTACGTAATATCATATGACACAATTCTTTATAAACTTCTCATTTCTATTGATAAGAATAGTTTTATTATATTTCTATGACCACCAAACATGGAACTTATATATTATTTATTTGCTTATATTTTATTATACTTATTTTCCGCCCATTCTGTGTACATATATCACTCGATCCTAGATGGGAAGCAGTATTTGTGTGATAGAGAAGGGCTGGGAGGCTTCAACAAAACCAACAACACAATCACCACCAAATAACACACAAACAACAAACAACACCTAGGAATCAAGACGACTCCTTATTCTGATTAATAATTGGTGAACCAAGATGTTCGAACCACACCGTGAAGATCAGTTTTAAAATTGTATCAAGCTAAACAGTGGTCTTCAAAATTCGTGTATTGCTGAACGAAAAGAGTTACATAGGTCAACGATGCCGGTTGCAGGAACCAGGGAGTGAACGATTCACAGAAGAAACACTTATGGATCCTCGGTGCTGCTGACTGGATGGGCTTGCAGTTAAATTTTTGCATTTCCGAGAGTTCTTCTGGGCACTGAATTGAAATATTAATTAAAGTAAAAGTTTAGGATAATCTTGTAACTGTAATATCTATAAAATTAACATAAGAAAAATTTATAGAAAATCAAGTTAACGTTAGGCTTAAGAATAGGTCTTATGTGTAATTCCACCTAGCTATATTTACCTCCGATGATTCTCATTACTCGGGATCTTCCATAAAATGGGGAAAGAAGGTGGGCGATGACGATGATGATGATGATGACGATAGAAAGACGGGTAAGAGCTGAATTATTAGAAATTACAACGACTGCTGTCTCAAGAAATTCAGGAGTCATTGACACTCATCGTTACACAGAAATCCGGGATACAATTGAAGAAAATGAGTAATTCAACCGAGGTCTCGATATTGAGGATGTTTACAAAGGTGTTTTTCGGTCACTGATGACGATCCTAAAAAAGTGAGGATCTGAAAACTAATTGGAGAATACAAGAGCAAGATATTCTGGTTTACTTTCAATTAATGATGGTGCTCCAACGAAGTTCCACGATCACCGTTGACCCAATGAACAGATGGAAAAAGATAATGCATTGATGTTGGTATCAACCCTGTGCACCCGACTGGAGAGGGACCTTTCAGTCTGGAGATAAAGCCACGTTCAGCGATTTCATCGTTGAAGTCAGGTATGCATAACCCTGAAGGGAGTGGCCCCATAATACCTGACAGTTAATTTTATCCCACCCTTGATCTTGTTATCAAACGTCATTGTATGCGCAGAATGGGTAACTTATGATAGGAGGAATTTCATGCCAGTTGTTGTGATGTTTTAAAGTTATAGCGTTAGCTATGTGTAAACAGTTGAATTACCGAAAAAAAAAGATAAATAATGTTGACTAACTCGTGTACTAATAGTAATATGGTCTCAGAAAATAAGCCAATCTCAGGTGGCAAGTTCCTAAATTTATTGCTGACCCCTTTAAACTGCTCGATTAATATTTGCGATCGGCTATAATAGAACGGGTCTTAAATGTAGGATATTGGTCCTACAGAAACGAATAAGATTCGAAAATTGATGTGGCTTTTATAAACCAAACAGAATTAATGATCAGTAAGAATAAAGATCTCCTCTAACTATAAATAGGATCGGGGATGCGTTACTTCTTTCTGGAATAGCTTTATCCCATTATTATTACCCTCTTCCCCAACAATGTGAGAGATAGTCAGCGACACCACTACCGACACAACGCTAGACCACTGGTACCGTAATTGTTGAATCCTAAAGACTAATATCAGAAGCCGTCGCGAGTGATAAACTATTTCCTTGTAGAAACCAAATGTTTACAGTTCTTTGATAATCAAACTATAGGCTTTTTTGCATCAAGACCGAGGGAATGTGAATATATTATAAATGTAAACTGCGAGTGTCTCACATACAATGCCGGGAGGATAAGCGCTTGAAAGGATAATAACTATTCCATACTTAAAGTATTGTTCGTGCTGATTACGTCACTTTTTACTAACGAAGACATGTCTTAAGAACCATAGAATAAAAAAAATCGAAATGGGTATGTACAGAAAATAAAAAATTCTGTGAGCTGTGTTCGATACAACGAAATTGCTGAATTAATAAAGGACAGATTCAACCACTGACTGTGTGAATTATCAGTGTGGAGTATGCGACGAGAAGTATAACCCTATAAGGGGCAAACATAAATGTTCATGAAAACATTGAAAAGAAAGAAAAGGACTGGCAGGAAAAAGATAAAATGTTTATACATTATTACGATGTGGAAACGTATACCCATAACCGAAAACCAAATAAAGGTGACGGATATCAGTTGTGACATGGTACCGATAACTACTTGTGATTATTGCTGGTTCTGTTATAAGTGCAGCGGTAAAGAATAAGAAATGAACAGTGCGAAGAAATGTTGGTGGAACTAAACGAAAGGAGATCTTCCATTTGGATTTGAATGCTGAAAATGATACAGACGAAGTGTCCAGTCAAAATTCATTAAATTAATGTTATCGTTATTCAGAAAAACATCAAGAAAGATCAAATCATAGTAGCCGCTCATAATGGGGATAAAGTTGATACCCAGTTTGTGTTCGTAAATTATTAGCCAGACCGGGCGAGTGTCGTATATTTCTAATGTATACCTGTAAAGCGGGTTAAAAAATCATTACGTACGACGGTCTCAGCATAACATTACATTTAAGGATACATTGTTGTATATGCTTTGTGCATTAAAGAAGTTAACAATATGTATGGAACTTGAAAGGGATGTAGCTAAAGGGTTTCTACCCATATAAATTTCTTACCCTAGAATCTAGTTAATGTAAATTATGTTGGCCGTATACCCGGACGTGAATTGTTTGAAACTGATCGAATGAGCGAGTTTGAGAAACGTTAATTTACCGATTGGTATATCTCATTTGAAAATAGAGAGTATGACATTAAATCAGAATACACTAAATATTGTGTTCAGGAAGTCGACATTCTACCATTTACCATTTTATTAATTTAGAATATAAAAGCAACGCTTTACGGCAAAGTTTTGAAAATTTCCGTAAGATGTTCATTGAGATGTTCCAAATTGATTGTTTAACAGAATGTTGTACAATTTCCTCACTTTATTTTAGTCGTTAAAACCCATTTTATGAAATCTGTTCCTGTTTCACATATTAGTCGAGACGGTGAGGAAAATTATTCGTATGAAGGTATTCGATATATAGCATTAATGGAGAAGTACACTGGCCAAAGTATAACCCAAAGTATAACTTAGGAATAAATGCGCATATCCGGACGGGTACACCAAAGTCCCTGTTAATGATTATAAACCTGTTGACGGATATGCTTTTGTAATCCTCAGAGAGCTACAAGTGGGATACCAATTAAAAGCTAGGAATGAACAAAGATGGAGGGAAATGAAGGCTACAGGATCTCTTCAAAAGAAAAGCATAGTGTATTTGTTCCACGGATGTAACTGGCACGGTCATCATAGCTGCGAGAACGGTAAGCTAGACCAAAGAAGTGTCTCCAGTCTCGATAGGTATAGAATAACCATGCTGCAGGAAGAATCATATAGAAAATCAGGTTTCAAAGCTGTGAGGGTTTGGGAATGTGAATGAGATAAATTGAAAGGTGAATGCTCGATAAGAATACCGCATGCTAATCCTAGAGAAGAGGCGAAAACGGAACTTCTGAAACCATATGTTTATTATTGCTATGCTCTTTACGGAGGTAGTACAGAGCCTTTCGTATATTACTACCCTTCCACAGACGATGCCAACAAAACTTATTACTAAGATTTCACGTCGTTGTACCTGTGGGTTTAAAAATCTCAAAAATTTCCTACAGGTATTTCTAAGAAACTTGTATTTCTAAGAAACTTGTTGCATTTCCGAATACATAGCGAACATGCATAAGAAGTATTTCGGGGTGGCTTACGTCTGAGATTTAGCTCCTGAAGACTTATACATTCCTGTTTTGCCTGGGAGGTATAAAGAAAGGATTGTATTCACTATGTCGAACGTGTGCTAAAGAAGCCAAAAGGTGGTAAAGAAAGTTTGTGCACTCACAATGATAGACAATGCGAGATTATCGGTGTTTACACAAAACCCGAATTAAAATTGGCATTGGAGAAATGTTACAAAATTTTGAAGATCTTCGAAACCTGGACTTTCAAACCTATGGTCGATTGTTCACAGGTTGCGTGAAAGCATTATTGAAATGGAAAACTGAGACTTCAGGGTTCCCGGAAGGCATCGCCGATATCACTGATACTGAATTTGATATTTTCATTGAGTGTTTGAAAGAATAGAAGGTGATTAGCTAGATAATAATAATATCGAGAACAACCCTGGCCTCTTCTTCATTGCTAAGTTATGCCTTAATTATCTTTGGGGGAAAATAGCAGAGCGTGCACTTAACACATAAGACATTATATGTCACTGTGACGTTGAAGTCTGGGCTTTGACTAAGAAAGCCGTCTTGGAAATCTCGAATGTCGTGGATGCTGAGCAAAAACATATAATTTATGTACAATACATGGTCCATGCGTGCAATACCTCAGTCAAATAATCTAGCCACCGCTTCATTACCTGCATCGCGTGTTTGAGTCAAGCTATACAGACCCCTGGAATCAGTTGGTCAAGAGTATTTAATATACTGTGATACCGACAGCTGTATATTTATGGTTGAAGAGAGTGAACACGTTCCCGAAACAAGAAGGTTTCTCAGGGATTTGACAGACGAAATCGGTGTTGGTTTTACAACCGACAGTTTTGTTTGTAATGGTACTAAATCCTTTGCAGTACGGTTACTAAAAATACTGGTGAAGTTGATCATATTCTGAAAGCAAAACGAGTAAAGATAACATTATTTTTGACATCATGTTGAAAATAGTATTGTAAAAAATCGACAAAATGCTGATGAGGAAGGTAGGGAATGGCTTATGGTTGAAGATGAGTATTACAACGCGATAATGTACTCTTAGACTAATAAATAGGCAGTGAATTTGTCAACACTAACACTATCAGATGGAGGTTAGATGTAACTACAAATTATCGTATAAGTGTAGTGAACCTTATAAATTCAGTGGTGTTAGTCAGAGCCATACTTTAGAAATGACATGTGACCAGTATACGCAGGACGAAAAGCGTGACATTTTGGAAGTGTACATTACGCAAAACAGATGGTCGCAGAGCTGCTGCAGAATAGGACAACGTTATCCACATCGACGACCCCGAGCCAAATGGATCCATAGAGTTTACAGACGTTTTCAAGGTCAGGGTCGATAGTTACCCTCATCACACTAGATGGGGTTGTGTCCCGTACATTAGGAATCGACTGGATCGTCTGCTATACACCCATAGAATCCAACGTCCTCATTACAGCAGGCTAGTTCGGTCTTGTTAAAGGAAACCATACGACGGAATCGTGTTGCATACAACATGTATCATATAGGCCTACATTGGCATTTACATCATGGACAAAAAGGGGCTAGATTCCTGCTGTTATTGATGCCTTCTAATGAGTTACCGGCACGACTTATGAAAATATCTTAGTACCGACGAATCTCGCTTTACCAATAACGGTTATTTCTAAACGAACTTCAGACATTGTGGAAACAAACGCCCATGTATAATACCAGCCATCACCAGTCTACTACTCAGTCAACTCATAGTAGATTACTCGGCCTTAGTTTCTTGAGGGAATTTGACAAGACAGCATTAAACTCCAATTCTGCAAATACGTCCTTGTTGACCAACAATGATGATTACTTAATAACACAACTAGAATATATTACTACACGTGGGTCCAGCCATAATGGAGTATAGTGGACGACTACCTCACAGAATCTTCCGGAATGATGAATCGTAAGATCTGGTCCATTTCTATGGCTGCCGCTTCACCCGACGTAACACATTGGCTACTTCTGTGGGGTATCTCAAACATACCGGTACGCTGGGTTTAATGACCGAGTAACCTCGCATGTAGGGGAATCAACCCAGCGTCACTGTCATTGGCATGCAATTAAACTGGCGCCAGAGGTTGAGCATGTATTGCGTGGATGGAGCTCTCGAAACAACATCAAATACTGTAATGTAAATTTGAAACTACTGACTTCTTCCTCTTCTGCAGCTGTGGATACGAATCATAGGTAAATTTGTTATATACCTATTAACATAGTTATTACATTAACATGTATTAAAAATCTGTCTTGAATACCATTGTTTCTTCAACCTTTTCAACATTCGTTTAAAAACTATGTAACATTGACGCGTATGGGTTCATTGCTTGGAAACGAAGAACCGTAAAAAAAAAAAAATCAAAAAATGTCGAGAGGAGGAGCCCCTTATTTTTTATGTGCATTTCAAGAGCATAAAATATTATATCCTTTTGACATTCGCATGTTTGTGCACGGTTTTTGTATTACGCGTGCGCAGAACAACGTAACATATCCCATCCTCCTTAATGAATTAAATAATCGAACTTATGTGTTCCTACACATTTTCATACTTAAATATCCCGTACGGTGATACACCGCTATAAATTAACTATTTCTTATACGGAATATATATTATATAATATACTATAGATATAATAATATATATAGTATATATAATATAATATATATATATATCGATAATATATATATACTATATCAATAATATATAATAAATATATATATCTATATATACTATAAATTATACATATATATATAGTAATTAATATATATAGTATTCAAAGATAAATTTAGGAGACAAGAATATCGATTTACATATCGACTCTTTGATATTTATATATTGCCATTTTGTCAAGATTGAAATTTTAACGTGTTGTTATCAATTTTCGCGAAAATATTTTTATATAGCATTTAAAGTGTTAATGTGTTTAATCTTTTTAAAATATATTTAGGCAAAATATTGATAATTCCTGTAGTTTTTAACTTAATCATAATTTAATTTATGATAGACCGAAATAATATGAAATATATTTATAGCTAAAAACTGATTCGTCAAAACTGATCATCGCAAAACGACCTGTCTTATTGAATAATTCTCGTTATCTTAAACTTTTATTACTCTGCTCCTCTTTATCTTCTAATATATTATAATATATATAACGTATATATATATATTATATATAATTTTATATATATTACTATATAAAATATATATATATTATATATATTTATTATATTATACTATATATATTTATCACTCACTTAATTTCAGTTTAAGGTATTCATTCTTGTATTTTTGTTGTTTTTATTATTTAGGTTAGGTTAAGTTAGGCTTAGGTTTAGGTTAGGTGTTAGGTTAGTTAGTTAGGTTAGGTTAAGTTAGGTTGTTACGTTAGGTTACAAACCTAACCTCAAATAAACTTAAACAAAAATTGAAGAAAATACTGAAAATATAAGTGAGTGATTAGCTAATGTTCATATTTTTACATAGGTCTCTATAAAGTATAATTATTATTTTAAAATATAGTAATATTATAATATATATATATATATATATTATATATATATATATTTATATAGTATATACTAGACAAAGGTTTGTCCAAATCGAGCATAATTCGTTTATTCTTTAACATCTTAATTAATAATAATTTCTAAACTAATTAATATGAAATAATTTCTGCTATACAGATCCTCGCTGGAAGACGATCCGCGTTGACGCACGATTGCCCATATAGACTATCGAAACAAAACTATAACCATCGAATTTATGCTATGCTCCGAATCATTCACTAATACTATATAATAATATTCCCTTATTTATTATTTTTAACCTAGAATATATTATATATAATATATATATATTTTCTATTCATATTCATTGTAGTCTAATGTTAAGTTTTCTTTCTCTTTCTTTCTTTCTTTCTCCCTTCGTCCTTGGACATATTATTAAAAGTTATATATTTCCGAAAAGAAAAGTTGGATATATTTCTGTTTTAAATAATTACCCAGCTAACCTCCCCCGTCTGAATTATTAGTGAAGAGTCGTCACAGACCAGAAATCACCCTAGAGCATAATTGTACCGCGACGGACCTCACGTATGTAATGTCCATGTAAGGGTTCACAACAAAGAAAAATTGCCTGGCCAGGTGGCCACAACCATGGCCCCATACAAAACCCCATTCACTCCTATGCACGTTTATCTGCCTCTGCCAACTCACATTTTCTCGCTTCGACATTCTTATCTGACTCAATCCACCTTCTGCTTCGGCTCTCTCCATCCGGTCGGTTCCCAACACTCACCAATAATTCGCTTACCCACGATTCTCTCATTCATTGCACATGTACAACCCTTCTCACAAACTTGCTTTATTCTCTCATCCCCTTTCTTACACCACCCTCTCTAATACTTCATTCTTGCTCTTAATCAATTTCTTCTCCCTAGCACCTGATGTCCTCTGAACATGAACTTTTACTCTATAACTTCTTATTCAGACCATAGCCACTACATACAATAACCTGTAACAACATACCCTCATTGCAAGACCCTAGCACACTCAAGACTAGTCCCTTTATTCACCAAGATTAATTTGCATCACACCTTTGCCATTCACAACCTTTACTACTACAATTCTCTGGCATCGTCCGCTTTCCCTCCATCCAACATAGTACCTAAATATTTCAAACTCATATACTTTTCTAGCTGCTCCGCATCTACATAATTACACTGATAGTGTAACACTCAACACACATAACCTTATCCTTATCACGTACTTTAAGCACTCTCTTACACACAACATGACAACATCTTCACTATCCACCTCTAATCAACCTCTACAAATTCGCAACCAGACCAAAATCATCCAGCATATATAGGCTAAGGCGCACCCAACACTACCATCCTCTCATCCCACAAAATTCTACAACAACCAGTTCCTGCCATCCCCACCTCGAATTCTTTCTAACCCATCCATATACAAATTGAATAACAGGAGACATAACACATCCTTTTTACTCCGCTATTAATCCTAAACAATCACCATTGAAACATTTATTCTACACACGCTTCACTATCGTCATAATACTTTTGATTCGAGTGTGAGAAGCATACCACACATATATCCAACACTTGCCATAACGCTCCTATTACTCTATCATACGCCTGTTGCAAATCCATAAACCTAAATACAATTTATTCTTTCTCTCTCATTTTCTCAATCATTGTTTCAATGTTAAGATGATCCACACATCTCTACCACTCCTAAATCGCACGTTCTTCAAATCAGTCTTCAGTCACATCGCCACTCTCTTCACAAAATACTCAGCATATACTTCTACAACATCAGTAAACTTATTCCCCTATAATTCTCCAATTCCTTATCTCCCTTACCTCTTATATAAGGGTACTATTACTGCTTCTCCTCCAATCCGTTTGAACTATACCCTCTATAAAGCTTTATTATACAACTTCAAATCAATCAATCACATCTCGCCTCCGTCTGATCCTTTACCAGTAATTTCATCTATACCTGCAGATTTACATATTTCATACTTTTTCCTCTAATTCCTCTCCTTAACTATAACTCATCCAAATAATATACTCTTGTCCACGACATAACTGGCTACACCATTCATATACTCTTGTCCACGACATTAATACTTGTGCAATTCTCGAAGTGTTCTTTCCACACATCCTCTAACTACTTCATAAGTTTAAAAAGCACCACTATCTTCATTCTAAGCATACTTCCCTTAATTCTCATTCTTAACCTTTGGCTTCTTCGAAGAGCTTCCTATCCTTGTAATCCCCATATTTCTTCAACTGTTCTTTCCTCTTGTTTTTTAAAGATAACCTTTGTAGTCATTTCATTTTTCCTCCTTATATAATTCAAAACTTCTTTTGAGTCTTCATCATTTGCTTTAGTACATTCAACAGCTTCTTTTTACCTTACCGCTTTCTTCACCCTGTCATTCACCATTCCTTTAACATCTTACTTCTATTTTAGTCGATCCACAATACTCCTTCTGCACTGCTAAGCAATGTGCTTCCTACATTTGCCCCGATTTGTTCATTATTAACTACAGCGACTCTTACATACTTATCCTTATTGTCTCTCACATTACTTCACTCTTAATTTACTACTTCCTTTCGTACACTCTTCATCCAAGCCTAACTGAATGTTACATAAGAACTAATATCGCGACAATCCCATTCCTAACCTTGATTTAAATCCGAACACATACTTTAATCTTCTTCTACACACTAAATAATATATTTTCATTATACCAATTCACTACCCCTTAGTATACTATGATATCCTTGTGTTTAAAGAAAGTATCCCTTACACACACACATACCTCTTCAGAATCATTCCCTTCCTACATTCCATTTTCCGCACAAAAATGTTACCAATCCCCTTTTGATCACCTATCCAACATCAGGTCCCCATAATATCAAATAAGCTCCTACTCACCCCGTCCAACACATCATTAAGATTATCCCAAAATGACCTCTCAACGTCCTCAGTATGACCATACGTACAACCCATCCTTGACCTTTCAAAAACTTAAATTTTAACATAAATTCATGGACTCAACTCAAAGTCTAATGACTTGTACACAGTCACTCATAAAATGCAACTCTTCTCTCCTTTCCATTCTCTCACACCATGACACATTTCACATACCATATTTTCTTCGTTCCTTATCTGTTTCAGCAAGCGAGCAAATAAAATTGCTTCAAATGCATACATCACATCTCTCTCTTCCTCAAAAGCGCCTTCATTCTTTGCTTTCATTCTTATTGGATACTCTTTTAGATCACGATATATATATAAATTATATATTTATATTAATATTATTAGATAATATATAATACTATATTATTATAATAAATTATATCTTATAATATTATATATATTATATATTTAACGGATATATATATAATATATATATATATAATATATAAAATATATATTTATAATAATAATAATAATATAAATTTAATATTAATATATATTATAGAATATATAGATAATATATAATATATAATATATATAATAATTTATATATAAATATATATTATTATATAATAATATAATATATATATATATATTTAATAATATATATAATTATATATATGTTTATACTTTTAATATATATATATAATATATTATATATATATAATTATATTTATATATATATTTATATATATATATTAAAAATATATATATTAATATTAATTTATTTATATATTATATATATATATATATATAATATATTATTATAATATATATATATTTATATATTAATTAATATATAATTAATATATTATTATACTATAATAATATATTAAATAAGACTGAAAATCATAATAATTAATGTATCGTTATTTAATAATTTTAGGTGAAATAAATTTTTGAGACTGAATCTTCAGAACATATTCTTTACACTAAATAATATTACAGTCAAGTATCGTGTGTTTCCAACCGCATCCCTTCAAAAATAAGTTCAAAACATTCACTGTTACTTCATAAAATATATATCAGTTATTTAATAATATATTTATAAATAATAAATATATAATAATTAAAATATATTATAATAATTATAATAATTAATAATTATATCTAAATAAGAATAATCGATAATAATATCGATATATTTATTGCTTTTAACAGAATTTCAGAAATATGGAAGTCTGTGCTATAACCTTTCATAACCGGTAATATACAGACTGCCGATACACGGAATCCGGTATATGTTTAACTCCCCGGGATAATCCGGTATCCGCTAATCACTATCCGCCCATCCTAATATATATTATAATATTATATCTATATATATATATTTAATAATATATATATAATAATTATATATATATTAATATATATTATATAATATATAATTAATATAATAATATATTTAATTTATTATATTACTATCTAATATATATATATAATATATATAATATATATTAATATTAGGGATAAAGTATAGGTAATTGGGTATCGGTATCAGTATTGGTATCGGTTTTGAAAAAATTGTAAGTACTTGTATCGGTATATTTCGGGTATCGTGCAACACTATATATATTATATATATTAATATTATAAGATATATTTATATATATTATTATAATATATCATATAATATATTATATATATATATATATAATTATATATATATTTATAAAATAACATATATATAATATATATATATAGCTTCTTTTAAGTGCTTTATCATTTTCAGCAGGGTACCGGACTACAGAAATGGGAACTTTAAGGCGTGCATCCCATTATCGAACCAACCGGTCGCACCCGATTTAATTTCCAGAAGATAAAACAAAAACTCGATGCTAGCAAGATTGAACCATCGTCTCTCGCATGAGTCGCGAGTCAAACTCTACGACGAAAATTATATATAATCTAATATAATATAAATATTATAATATATTATATAAAATTATATATATAATATATATAATATATATATTATATATATATTATATATATGATAATATTTAATTAATAATAATTATTATACTATATATGTATTCCTTACAATCTTAGCGGCTTGCCTATCTTAAGAAATGAATTAGAACGACGTATTAGACGTTGTGTTGAAAATGGAGGTTGGGTCATTGGAAAGAAATGAAGTGGATGGTTAATCGATGTAAGTGTAGTGTGTATGGAACCGACCGTTTGGAGTCGAAGAAATTTGATGATTCAGAAGAATTTGCAGGAAGAATTGAGTTGGCAGGGGGGAAGAAGGTCAGTTAGGAAGAAAATATAGTATATATATATAATTATGTATATAATAATATCATTATATATATATATATATATATTATATTATATTATATATATATATATGATATTAATATAATTATCCATATTATGTTCTACCCTAAAATTAAAATACTTTATTTTATTAACATACATATTTATTTTATTTTTTTTTTGAGTCAGTGTCAGCACGCGGCTCCACAGAGAAGCACATGGGTGAATACACAGGGGCTCCCACAAAACTGGGAGGCTATCATATAATGCTACTTACAAAGAGATATGGAAAATATCAATCAACAAAAATAAATGAGTACTAATTTGCAATATACTTTATTGTAAATGAAATATGCATAAAAAATAAAATGAAATATTCATTGAAATTATAAGTTATTGCTAAAGTGGAGAGATTCAGACAAATGAGATAACTTTAGAAGTGTTATAGACTGTAAATAGGAAAATACGAAGGCGATAGGGCCAGGATGGAACAATCTATAAAAATATGCGAACAGTTATGGTGTGAACGGCAAAAATTGGCCCAAATGGGAGAGGTCCGTACAATAATACATGTAGGATATTACGGTGGCCAATACGAGGCCAGTATCACCTCGTGTAAGCGTTTTCGTCGGGGGGAGGAAGACCACTCCATTCGGCTTTTGTTTCGAAGTTTCGCTTCTTGCTGATCACTATCCAGGCACTCTTGCCAAAAAATCGAAAGCCTGTCGAAAAGCAGATTTATAGTTATGGAATTCCACCTTGTCGGGAATGGGTCGGGAGGTATGAAAACTCGAAAAGAGGAGGCCATTTTGTCCTCTCTATCAGCGTTTATTGACAGTTACCCACATAAGGGGGCAACATAAAATAAATTGTTCTTAGGTAAGAGAGCGAAGAAATTATGTTACACGGTACATTTGTGTATAGAAAAGGGTTTAAGTTTTATTCGCTGACCGAATCGAATAATGACATAATAGTATCTTGGTAAGATAAAATTCGAGAAAGGGCATCATTATCCATTATTCGCCCGTAAAATGAAGCATAGGTAGTATGAAAGATGGGCAAGGAAAACAGCAGATGCGCCCAATGTCCTTTTTTGGATAACAGTAACACTGGGATAATTATCATAAACTGCGGAAGAAAAGACTGATGTTTACAGGAGCCAGATGGCTAGATTTGAAGAGAGGTCTAGCCAGAATGGTGGACGGAATAGCAAGTTTATCTTCGTGTAAGGAAAGGAGCACTTTGCAAGGGATGTTAAGAAATTAGGATGTATGACAAGTGTTTGCAATGGCAGTAAGGGGATTCTGAGGTATTCTTGAGTATTTCCAGGATATAAATAAGTGGTTTGAAAACGAAAGATAGCTGTCACATAAGTATTCTCTTCGAAGAGAGAGTGCTATCACATTGGATTCAACTTCAAGTGGGGGAGACGAGAGGCTCAGTGGGATTCGGATCGCCTAATTTTTGATGGGATCTAATCATCCATCAGATGTAGAAGAGTCTGGCCGTATTACTGAAGCCAGTCCATTCGATCGGATTAGGGCGATATAGAGCCGTTAAATGGAACTTTGCGTCAGCACCCCAATATTTTGAGGAGATAGTTAACAGTAACGCGCATGCAGTTGTTAGGGTTATATGCGGGTGCATATGTTTAAGTGGTCATCTAGAAGAGTAATAAAATTTGACCTGTGAGGTACGGAATGGGCGAACGTATAATGTAGTTCTGAGGTGGCAAATTCTTTCGATCCCTTTTTTTTAAAGAAGCACTGCTGAGATTGTGATAAAAATGAAGCCATGGAGTTACATTGTTAAATATTTTTATAGCTAGTTGAGTTGCGTTGAGAAAAGGCGCTGACCCGGCTTAATAACGCAAGTCATCGACATAGAGAGATAAATGACAGTCGATGGGTTAAAATACATTATTAAATCCCGAGGCTATATATAATAATTATATAATAATTTAAATATATATATATATATAAATAATTATATATTATATAATATATAAAATCATATAATATAAATATTTATAATAACAAAAAATCTATATATAATTATTTTATATTATAGTATATATAATTTATATATATATATATATATATATATTATAATATATTAATATATTTATATAATATATTATAATATATATATATATATAATAATATAAAAAATATTAAATTAATAAAATAATATTATAAAAATTTAATTAATATTTAAATCTTAAAATATATATATAAATAATATATACAAACTGGACCTAGTCACTCAGGGAGATGGTATAGATTATATAATATTATATACTATTATATAAAATAATATCTAATAACATATATATATATTTTATTATATATATATATATTTATGTATATATGTATAAATTTATAAATATACAATATATTTAATATTATATTTATATATATATATTTATAATATAATATAAAATATAAATAAAATTAATTTTAATTAAATTATTAAATAATATTAAATAAAAATAATATTTAGTATGTAAATTATAATATAATATCAAAAAAAATAAGAGCATCCAGACTTTTAACATGAATGGAAGATACATTTAGCGTCTTATACCTGCAGTGTAAACTGCTTGACGGGTGGGGAGCGAGCAAAGAGGCCTGACCAAATGATTATCCTTAATAATTTATCCCGTTAATACCTTTGCATCAGTTTTTGCACGATCTGATAACATCTCGATCGAATCCATATAATATAGACTACAACTTTTATCTATTCCCACTGAAAGAATAAGTTCGGCAACAAACATTTCGTGACTAAAATAAAGGAAAAATGTTAGGCGCTCTCTTTGGAGAGTTGCCAGTTAAACCTCCCATTTGTCCCCGGCAAAACTATTTCACCGAATCTTGTAAATAGATATGACATCGGGAGCATCTCAACTGTGGATGTTTTGAGGTGTTTTTTTACCTGAAATGCTTTTGAACACCTTTGAAAAGGGTTGATCTAAAAATAATATCCCACGGCTTCCTTTTTTCATTAATCTTCCGTTAAATAGATCATCAGATTCGTGCTTCTTCTTTCCTATCGCCACTTATCGATGAAACGGTTCATCACGATTCTAAGTGAATTACTTAATCTTCCGGTCAATAACAGTTCTCTATCCAGGCGGTCATTTATCTCTCTACAGAGACCTGCGCTTATACTGTGTATATAAATATAAGACCAATCTTCACTCATTTAAAATTTCACATGGTTAATTCATGTGGAAATTCTGAGCCTCTACTTGATATTGCCTTCACCATAATTGATAGGGTAGAGCGGAAGAAGATAGTCGATGCGCAAAGGATCAGCGTGGGTCTCACATCTCACATACCTACATTTCGAGCCTTCAAAAGGCTTAAACAGATGCATGCAAAGATTCGGCTTGTCGTGAGAATTGAAACTCGCGGCCTTCATGAAAATATAGAAAGTTATGACGGAGTAGATTCGAAAGTTCCCAGTCAAGAACTTTGATTCGGAGAAAATCGAGAGTGCTTAACGTGAAAAAGCTGCAGACAGCAGCCAACCAGACTAACGAAAAACCTGAATTCTTGGTAGATGATCAGAGATGAAGTAATGTAATTGCAAGATGCAAGGCTCTATATTAGCATTGGAAAGCACACTGTGCTCGCCCTCATTCCACCTGGTGGACTTCATCTTCGCAAGATGAAGTGTAATCAGGGCAGAGTATTACGGCCGCCGAATAACCGAAACGACATGGTAAGTTAACTTAATTTCGGCTGGGAAGGAGAAACGAATAGTTCCACACATGTTCGGGAGGAGTACATTACAAGCTGTTTGCCAATGAATAAAATGAGTGAAATAAAAACTACCAAGAGACACTTCGAGGATAAGAAAATGCAAACAATTCCCCGTATTTGAATTCTCATGAGCCAGGGATTTGTGAACCTGGACAAATACTTGAGAAATGGTTCACCGTCAAGATAAAATTAAAGATTGAATATATGACGTCTAACAAAACTGGTGATGAATTGAAGGGGCGGAACTAAAATATGGCATGGCTACATCCACATTGACTTAGGGGACTTGTAGGGTGAAAGCAGCTGCTCATTAAAGGTTCGATTCCAATCCAGCATCGAAACTCGTTTTAGCGCCTGTGAGCTCTTCGACGTGAATTGGCGAAGTGGGAGCATTGTTCGATGATGAGAAAAACGAATGTGTAAAGATAGAAAACTTCTTAAGAGGTGAACAAGTACAGAGGAAGCTGTGAAAATAAGCGAAAAGGTGAGAAATGAAGAGATAAGTTGATGCGTCCCAAACTGATCCAGTGAATCAAGAGTGAATGGGTACGCAATTAAAAGAATGCTATGTATCACCAGGAAAAGATCCATGGAACTTTTCCGAAGAGAGAGGTAAGACACAAGCGTTTCATAATGGTAGAAGCTTACCGCAGTACTGCGGTGAGGAAAGGTCCCGAGTCAACGGTTTGAGAGAAGAGCATAGGCGAGTCGACAAGACCTTGTGGTGGATGTGAAACTGTAGAGGGAAGCAAATTGATGCCGGTGTCCATCGGGCCCTACGGATATGGTGGTTTCCAGAAAAGAACTGGGGGGGGACACTCTTGTAGGTTCAAGGATGATAGTGAAACAATACCGTTGAGGTAATTTTCACGGTAGGGAGATCTCCCAAAGGATTGTCTCATTCTTAGCGGGACGAGACGGTGGGAGTTGACGGTAGCAAAGCAGATTGTCGCACGCCATAACCCTTTCTAGGAAAGGAGAAATTCGTGCTTTCATACAGAGATTCTGGGAGGCTAGTCTTTCCATAAGGAAAAAATAGGAGGGTTTGCGAGAAGAATCTGGAAAGCATCAGGAACGGATAAGAGTGGCAGGTTGGTTGTGGAACTGTAGCAAGAGAAAGCGCAGGGTTGAGTAATTGGTGAGCGGTCTTGAGTGAAGTGGGAAGACTCGACGGAGAGATGTAGCAGCAGGACCAGGATTTTGAGGAGCGGCTCAACATCGTCGGCTTCTCTGCGATCCGAGCCGGTCAAAGATAAAGAAATCTGATACTGAACATATATCAGAAAGATGGCGCCTATAGATCTTTCTGCGTACGGTGCTCACCAAACGATATCATCTAACAAGTTAGAAGAGTTGTCTCCAAGTGGTGTCCTATAGTCTCCCATGGCCTTGTTGGTTGGGCCAAGGCTATTACAACTCTTAAGCTGTATGTTGTAAATGTTAAAGCTGCGATGAGACGACTTCAGCAGCAGCTCTGAGGTGGCAACCGCCTACATAGTTGCTCTCCGGCTTCTATGCGTGAGAAGATGGTCTGCTGTTGAACAAAGTTCAGGTTCTGCAAGATTGCCTGAAACGAGGTGTGTGGCAGCAGTGTGGTGGGTGTCGTCGCATATGCGTGGATTGACAAGAGATAATAAAGTAATATTGATATGGAATTATGGTTAGCTGATATATAGAAATAAATAATAATAAAGTAATAATATATGTACGAATATAGCGAATGAGCTTAAAATAGTTGTAAAACAAAAAAATAATAATATTACAAAAATAAGAAATATAGCACACTATTCAAGGAGAGAGAAAATAATAATATAATTAATAATAATAATTAAAATTTAAAAAAAAATTATCCATGCATTTTTTATTTTTCTTATGTTTATGAAGATATATGAACCCCAAAACAAATGCAAGCAAGACCTCAAGATAGCTAATTGTAAATACAGATGATTTTAGAATGTAAAACATTTATTTTTCTTGTAATATTTGAAATGAAAAATTAAAAAAAACATATCTATTTAAATTTTGTTAATTTAAATTTGTTTATTATAATAATTATTAAAATTAAAAAAATAGGGTCTGTTAAAAATATAAAAGCCTGTATGGGCGGTCAAGGAACTAAAATAGGTGGATCGGCAGTGGAGGTCCAATTCTTGTCGCTAGACTCCGATTCAATACATCATGTGTTTTCATTTGGAATTCTAAAATTTGTACATACGTTAAGACTTTGCGACTAAGGCAAAATTTAGATCTATTGAAGAGTATGGGATAATTGGATAACAATTGTTTGATCGCAGGCTGTTTAATTCTATCCAGTTCTTCCAGTTTCTTTGCATCCTTCAATAACAATGCTCTGTCACGTTAGTTTATTTTGAATATTGCTTAATAGATGGTGGCTTTTTTTCTCAATAATATATGAAAATATGCATTGAATAAAGACTCAGACTAATTCTTATCTTAAACACTCTTTGATAATATTGATTGAATAGACGAGCATGTTCGGAATTCCATAAGATGGACATCAAGAGTTATTTTTTTGATGATTGATAGTGAAATAGTTGGAATTTGTCGCACATAATTGGACTGTAGCCAACTCATTATACAGTTGACAAATCGATGATGGCAAACACTACGGAGGATCAACCCAATGTGATAGGGAGGCGGACAGGTCTATTTTGAAAACTCTTATTCCAGGATTCAGAACTTAATAAACTAGTTTCTGTTTCACCAAGTTTAATTGCACCGCATTCTACCATTCTAACTTTCTTACTGCATCTCCTGCATCACTTTCCCATCTCAACATTAGAATATTAATCGAACTTGTTCCAATGTTTCTCCCATCCAACACGACTACACCTGCATACACGCCAGCCTGAACTTATCTACTCTATTTTTTAAATTCTTTTTCATACCTCTACAATCTATTAAACTTTCAATTTCCAACAACAATATTGTGGAATAGCTAAGGCTCCATTCTGTCAGTCTAAACCCTAACATAATTATTTTTTATCATTATCATTATAATATTAATATCATGATCATCATCATATTAACTACTTTACTAATATAAATCATTCACGTTACACTTGACGAACATACTTTTGATTCCAATAGAAGTAGACCTAACTATATTATATAACACCTGCCCATATAGTTCCATATCCTGTCATACTCGTTGAAGTCCACAAAACTAATACAATTATTGTTAATTTATTTCTATTTCTTTAATTAATTTTGATCTTTATATCTCTAACACAATTAAGTATATTAAAACTAGTCGATTGAAGAAAAAATATCGACAAAATTGAGAATATTCTCAAATTTTCACGCTGTTTTTCGAAGGCAGAAAAACTTCATTGCTACCTCGAAATGTAGCATCGTTTGGGATGGTTTATACACACAATATATCATTTTGTGAAGCCCTTTTTAAAGTAATAAATAATTTTATTAAAAATATGACTTCAATCAATGAATCTTTTAGCTAGTTTAAAAATTTGACTTTATTATAAAATATGAAAATATGAAAAAAAAGTGTTTAAATTTAGTTTTATAAACTTTTGTAATTAATAGATAAAAATAGCATTGAAAAAATAATACCATCAAGATGTAAAAAATTATAACATTATGAACTAGTAATTAATATACTAAATAGCTAAATATTTTACATAGAATCCCTCGATACATCAAAACCCATAAAAATTATCAGCATTTATTGAAAAATGACGACATTTACCTGTGAAGATTTTGGTATATGAAATACTGTTTCCACGTCTGCTTTTTAGTAAGCAATAAGAGAAGTTTGTAATAATAATAATAATAATAATAATAATAATAATAATAATAATAATAATAGTAAAAATAATTTTAAAAACTATTTACAAAGGGGCTAAAGCAGAACTAAAAATGGAAGGGTAAACCATAAACACAAACATTGCACACTCACTAATATATCAAGAATAAGAAACAGCAAAGCAAAGGAAGTAAGCAAAGCAGGATCTAAGGAAGTTTAGATTATCGCAAACTGAGAAATGATGTAACTCATTTATTTAAAAAATAAAATAACGTATAAACACATGCAAATTGTTTGTAAACATAAGTACAACGAGCACAAACCATGTGCGTGTGTTTATTATAGACATGGGTTATAAATATATAAGTAAACTGAACAGCAGGAAACAGACACTGTTATAAAAACACTAAAAGCTAAGAAATAATGGAAGCACAATATATAATTATATCATAAATGATTCAGATATAAAAAATAAAATAAAAGTTTAAGCAATATAAATCAAAATAACATAAATGGATAATTATAAATATAATTAAAGTGAAAGTAACAGAATTTTAAAAACTCAAATAATATATTTTTAAAGATTAAAAATAAAAAGTAAGCGGTAATTATGCGAGAAAAAAACTAATGGAGAAGGACTCCCATTAAGCGAAAGGTCAAATTATCTAATTACAAATATATTGGGGACTTAAGGATCCACGGTCCATTTCTGAAACAGAAGAACTCGGGAAACTGAAATTCTTGAATTACACGTAATGATTCTTACTAAATTGTTGACGGTTCATGGATATAGAGCAGAGGTCCCCAACTTTCTTGTCTTCCCAATAGACACTTTGCCATGTTTTCCGGTTTTGGGTAGACCCCCTGTTAACCTTAAAGTTGACATTTTTTTGCCAAAAACCTTTATCAACAAGCCACATTATATACCATTTTTCACAGTTATTAATTAAATTGAAATTAGAACTCGTAAAAAAAATTAAAGATTATAGTATATGATTGATCGATAAAATATATTGATTATTGCAAAAAATTAATGTTTTAGTGGGTTTGGTGAATGAACCTGTGAGATTAATAATCATTTCAACATTATGGGATTTCATATATAGTTTTGTTGGTTTGGAATCTCAAATCTCCTCGTTAAACTGGATGTCAGCCTGGCTATATTATTTTTTCTTATGTTTTTTTGTTTTTTTTTTTTTTTTTTTGCTGGCTCGGATTTAATAATCGCTGAAACCCCCTTTCACTAAGTATAAGGATGGAAAGCATTAAAACTTTCCTCGCATCCATAATACGGGATAAGTACCAGGTGTGTCTTTTTGAAGCCAGAATGGCTGATATTGTTTCTAAACTGTACCTAAAGTTCTTTGTAGTGATTATTCCGATCAGTTCCTCTTGTAATATGGCATCGTTTTTCAATGTCACCATTGGATTGATTATCACTGTGGTATTACGATAGTGAAAACATCCTAACCAGTTTCCAAAATCTGAATAGAGGGCGTTTAAAGTTGAACGTAGGTTGAAACGTGTTCTTCCTGGCAGTTTGTCTGTATTGGGAACTGGGAAAATTCTCGCCGTCCAAAGTTTTGCTTCATTAGCTTAATTCCTGACAAGTTGACTGAATGATGTATGGACATTTTGTTTTGAATCAAATTTTAGACTGTCACCGTGTTAGTTGATAACTGCATGTTAACTCATTAATTTTGTAAACAAATCTGTTAAATAGACAATGTTTGGTTCCATTTGATTAAATTTTCTTTTAAAAATTAGGCAATAAAATTGGGAGACGAGGTGAGATGAAAACATACAAAAATATTGTAAACTAGCTTTTTAACGCCAGGTATTCAAGTGTGAAGGAGTAATTGATAAGTTCTGTCATTTTATTCACCAACTATTTTTCCAAATACGGATCGTAGTTCAAGTACGCGTATGTTTTCGGATTCGGGTTTAAGCTGCATGGCTGATAATTGAAGAGATTTCATGCAATTACATTCGATTTTTAGCGATATCCTAAATGTATGTGTATCTTTGATGACCGCAGTGTATTGTAACACACTGGTGTACATTATTGTTCTATAACTAGCTTAATATAATCCATCAATAACGCCAAACATGGCGGTGCTCATTCTGTAGTTATAGTTCTTGATATTTATATGGTATAAGTGGCATATGTTTTTTTTATTAGGTATTACTTGCAAAACATCAATATTGATCGCTTTAGTGTCGTTGTCAAAGTTCTCGCGAAGAGCAGTTCTTAGTAGATTTTCTTGATCCATTAATGAACGAACATATGCAATATATGCTTCATCTACAGGTAAAGTTACTCATCAGGCTGTATAGAGAAGGGGTCGTTGCCAAATCTTACACAATGAAGCTCTCAATATCATGAACTCATTTCATACATACGTTTTCAACTTGTATTGTTGCTTTAAAGAAATTTTTTAATGATATTTGCTAAAAATTTTACTGGTAAAATAGTTTTTAAAACTCTCCAATGGCTGGCAAAATTAACTTTCTCCGATAGTATGTGGTTTTCCGGATTTTGCTAAAGTAGTAAGATATTGTAAGATGCCCGCAAACCATCATCGTCTCTTTGTGTACTGTGGAAGGGGAGACATTCTGTTCCACGATGGGTTTTCTGAAATTTTAATTTATAAAAGTTTGAAAAAGTATTGTGAAATCATTTACTGTTTTTATGAGGGTGACATCACAGATGAAATGCTCAGATTAGATTTTTGGATTCAACTAGGCGTCAATATACTTAAAACTTGTTGTAGTAAAAGGTACCTAGGAAATTGGCGATAGTTTAGCAAGAATTCTTACTGCGCGTAATGTGTTGTGACTGATGATACTGTAATATCTATTATGTAACATATACGTTTTTAAAAAGTTAAATGTATGCGACGCAACAAAAGCGCAATGGTACAACTTTAACAAATTTTCTAATTTAATTTAATTAATATATAATGCCTAAATGAGATCCACTATCGTTGACCCCCATTTACATCTCCTGGACCCCCAATATTTTTGAAGACTTTTATGGACCCTTTGCAGGTCGCTGTAGACCCCTGGGGGTCTATATAGACCACTTTGGGAATCAATGATATAGAGTGACATTCACCTCAAATAGAATCTTTCAAGATGCTTGCTAGTTCGGCGTAGTAATTGTACAGTAGGCTTAGCAGTCAGTTCACTTGAACATATAAACCACTAAGGGCTTGTGCAAAAAGCGGATTCAGTCTTCGAACTTGAAGATTAAACTAGTTAGAACTAAGTGAACTAATAGGAGTAAGCTTTCAGTTACGCTGTGAGAACTATCGGAAAAAAATCTTCTGCAACTCTTCATTCACAAATCCAGTTAAGGTATCTCTAAAAAGGAACCTTCCTGTAAACTACTACCTTGTTGGATATATATAAACAGTCGTCCTGGGTCCATTACCATCTAACTAAAAGAAAGGAGCTAATGTTTATTTATATTATCCCAGAAGGGTAAGTAAGAAATAAATAATAAATAAATAATAAAAGAAATAAAAAAACTTTGTAAGCATTGTATTTCACGACAATAAGTATTTCTATTTAAATTCATTTTACTTTACTAAATGTGTATTGTTAACTTTTTTTCTTTCTATTTTTGTACCGAGGATGTATTGCTTTCATTGTTTTTTTTTAAAATGAATTAAATTAAATATTTTCTCTTTGTCTTTTTTATTTTATAAATAGACTGCAGGTTTCCTAGTACTTCCCCTGTTTATAGATTTGTAGATTATATAATATATATATGATTTATTATATATATATATAAGTAATATATAATATATTTAATATAAATATATATATATATAGTATTATATATATAAATATATTATATTTATATAGAATATTATAATTATAGATATAAATATATTCTATATATATATAATATATATATATATAAGATATTATATATATATTAATTAGTATATTATTATATATATATAGAATTTAATTATTATTTAAATAATATATATTATATATAATATATATATTAGTGTGTTATATATATATATATATATATATAGTAATTAATATATATATTATAAATATTTATATATATAATATATATATATTATATATATATATATTATATTAATATTTATATATATAATATTAATATATATATAATATAATATATATATATATATTATATATATATATAACATATAATTTTAATGTTCATATCTCTTTTTTTTATATAGTATTATATATATATAATTATAATATATTCATTACCAAATGTGCACCAAATGTCTTTACTCCAAGCCGTAATGCGGGAACAAAATGAACTAGAGGTGTTCTCCAAAACAAGCATATTTCTTTCATCATAATTGTTTTAAGAGATCATGAAAAAGTGCGGAAAAAAAAATCAAGTTGAACCCCGTTTTATTATTTTTATTCCATCTCTTTTTTTTATCTGGATGACATAATTATTTATACACATAATTAAGTCATTTTCCTAAGGGTATAATTTGAACTAAATTTTGATTTTTACAAATTAAGGATGAAACGTCAATTCGCTTTCTTTTATTAAAAAACAAAAATTTTTTTTAATCACTTGTTAGCTAGTATCTATCTTCTTCTTACCTTTTAATATTATTAATATATATATATATATATATTATTATATCTATTTATATTATTATTATATATATATATATATAATATTATGTATATATATATTATTCTATATATTATATATATAGTATAATATAAATATACTATATAAAAATTTATAATAATTAGATATATAATTTAAACATATATAGTTAACTAATAAATATTTTTTTTTTTTTTTATATCTAAATAAATATAAATTAAATCTAATATAATATTATTTATATATAAATATAAATGTATTTTATTTTTATTATATATACAATAGTATATGATTATATATATAATATTCTGTTATATTTATATATATGTTCGTAGATTGTGCCTTGCATTTTATTGATTATTTCATTGATGAATTTATTCTCTTTTACCACTATCTTCTCAGGGAGTTTTCTCTTTTTCTCTGAGGAACATTTTTTTTCTTAATTAATTGAATATCTCGTTAAAATTTAATATTCTTATTTTTTTTTAATATTCGTATATTGTTTTAATAAAATTATTATTTATAATATTTTAATTATTATTATATTATTATTTTCAAAAATATACACGTGGTGTTTGGTCATGGAATTATTTGGTACGTCTGTATCTTTGTTAATCAAGACTATTTACTTCTCTTTGTTATAGATTTCTCCTCTACTCTAAAGAACTTTGTTTTAAGCAAATTTAATTCTATTTCCTTATTTTTATCAAAAGTTATAAACTTTATGTATATGTAGGTTATTGAGCATTTTTGGAATACTAGTATATATTAAGGCATGTAAAAATATCTATCTTCCACGTTTTATTCAAAACTTCTACAACGTTTTCTTCTGAGGATTAATATTGCAAAACAACCTTTTTAACTAATTTTATCTATATTATATCATTTTCGTTATACAAGAAATAAGCTTAGCTTATTTGTATAATTACATTCAAACTGATCAGGGCAGAGAACTTTCAAAACATCACTGAATTTTTTTCTTTATTCTTTACTCAAATCATTGTACTATTTTATAAAATATATAGATTTGCAAGATCGTTCCATCTCTTTTAAAAAATTAACAATTGTCTTTCTTGGTATTTTACACATATTTCTGAAATCAACAGATATTAATAATACAGTAGATAATCGAAACTAATAAAATATTCATATCTAGTTGTTTTAATGAAGAACTTTTCTGTAATAATCTTTTATGACCTATCTATAAATGCATAAATCTTACTAGTGGAGTGATTATAATTTTTTGTCATATTTCTTAATGCACATTACATCTAAATAATTTGCTTCATAACTGGTATTTCACTTTAGTTCAGTCTATTTTAAAAGTTTTATGTAACTCCTGACAAATTGGCTTCAAATTAAGAAAATTATTTGCAGAATGAAACAGCCAATCTCGACAAAGCATATTCTTTTATTTTGGGGTATTATTATTAATTACCTCCATCTCGATGTAGTCCCAGGGGTTGGGGGAGGAAGGGGGCGTGTGAGGGTGGTAAAGGTTTCGACCTGTCGAGTAGAACCAGCATACTTTCTTCCTTGCTGGTGCCGAACTCTTGAAACTAAAGTATTATGAAACTATTTTCGGTCGCACTTTTGGTTCCGTTTATCTAAGTCCTTGAATTAATATATAACTTCTCAAGTACTTGACTCAGATTATGCTCTCTCGTCAAGATCTTTTGAGTAATGTCATTTAAAATAAAAAAGGAAAAAATAACTCATAGGGAATAGGACAATGTATTTTTGTTTTGTATTCATTAATTAGGACTTTACATTTAAAGTGGTCATTTACAGATATATTCACAACTTGTGACATGAAATTGTGAATATCCTATATTTTTAATCTTTGCTTGAGAAAATAAGTATATAATATAATATATTATATTATATATATATAATATATACTAACAGTATATTATAATATATATATATAATATTTATAAGTATATATATATATAGTATATATATATATATATATATATATATATAAGGATAGTATATATATATACATAATATATATATATATGTATATATAATATTATTATATATATATAGTATAAATATATATTATATATTATATATATAGTTAATTATATATATAAATATATATATATATATTAATATATATCTAATATATTAAATTTAAATAGATGACATCTAAACGAAAAATATATTTTAAAATACTTATATGAATACAATAAGAAATTTAAAAATTATTATTTTCTTTGTAATTAATTTTTTTGCAGCCGATTGAGTTTTTGCAGTTACTGTATATATCCTGATTAGCATTACGAAATAGTTTATATTATATATAATATATATATTAATATATAATATATATATATTATATATATTATATATATATATATATTATATATATATATATATAATATATAGTTTTAATATATATATATATATTGTAGTAATATAATATATATATATATATAATGTATACTAGTATATACCTGTACAATTATTTATGCTTTTTAAATGTCATTCAATAATTTATGTCCTCATTATACTCAGAGCTGTGTAACCCCAAAGTTTAGGGTGGGGAAATTTTAGGAGCCAATATTAATTTTGCTGTTGAACCAGAGCCGTATTCAAAAAAATTTTGTTATAAAATAAAGGGGTATATTATAGCCGGAGTAGTATAATTTTAAAATGATGGGGCAAGAGCCGGAGTTGGAACTGGAGAATTTTAAATTGGTATATTCGGAGCCGGATTCGGAGTCAGGGAATTTTAAATTAGTGTTGTTGGATGCAGAGCCGGAGTCGGAACTGACAAAATAAATTACTAGCTTTGTTGCTCTGATTATATAAAAAACTGATTTCTTCTTCTTCTTCTTCTCTTTCATTGAAAGGTGAATTGTTGCACGACTGACATGTGTACTCCACTACACTTAGCAAGTGCAAGGGGAAACAAAAAAGCAGTTGAAGTCCTTGTTGCAAAGGGGGCCTACATCAATGCACAGGCAAGTAATTATAATTATTCTCTTTTCTTAGTTTACTTCTTTATAATTTAGTTATTAATATATTCTAGATAAAAATATATTTTCATTTTTCTTTAAAAACAAAATTTTATTGTCGCATTTTATAATTCAATTCAAAACGTTATTCCTTACACATCGATTACTCTTACGAAAGTAATTAAGTTAATTATTTCCAAAAATTCAGCTTTCATACTCAAAACTTGAGTAACTTACAAGACAATTCTTAAACTTAACATAAACATAAGAGTTTTAAGGTTGTGATGATCATAACTTTACAAACAGTCTACAAGTATAAATTTGCTACATAAAAATGTAACGTAAGTTGTAAATCTGTTTATCAATTTAAATAGCAGCAGTAATATGATTAGAATTTAAATATGAAGTAGGTTACTGTGAATCTAATAAATGGTCTTTGTTTCTCAAAATATTAAGACTTGACGAACCACTCAGGTTTTAACTTTTTTTTTTATTCAAAGCTCTCACCCCACGGGCATTGCCCTGGTCGAGGAAGGGAGCTTTCTAGGAAGTTTCTTCCTTGGTTCCCCATGTGGGATCGAACCAGCATCTTCAAGCGCCTGAGTAAATTACTCTGCCGTTATGCCATTGAAAAAATTATATAAAGTAACTTTTAATTTTCAATGTTTATTTAAATAGTAAGTTAATAATAACAAAGATAATAATAAAGACACATGAAGTATATTCCTAAAATAAATTGAGTAAAAATAAACATAGACTTGATAACAAAGACACATGAAATATATTCATAAAATAAAGTGGGTATAAAAATAAACATAGGCACAGTGGCGTAACTAAGGTAAGTTGCGCCTACCTATTTATTGAAAAACATTGTAATAAAAATACCTTTTTTAATTCACAATTATTTATTTTAAATAATTATTAATTTATAAATAATTAAACAAAAGATAAAATAAAGTAACTTAGGAAAACAGTTACAAATATATTACTAAAATTAATTGAGTTCAAAATAACATAGACTTGTAATGAGGGAAAAGACACAGGGAATAATGACTATTCAAAATATAATAGTGGGTAATAAAAATAAATCATATAAAGGTCATCAGGTGAGTATAACTTAAGGAGTAATATTGCGCCCTCCACCGCAACTTAATTATTGTGCACAGCTACCCTTTAATCATGGATAGGAGGTGGAATATGAGTTATTTTTAGTATAATACTTAATGGAACAAAAAAATTTTCTGTATCATATCAAGAAAAATCTGCACCTTATTAAGCATTACAAGAACAGAGTTGATATTACAATAAAACAAGGTATATCCATTATATATTAATTTTATTAATATATATATATATATATATATAAATATATTATATATATATATATTATATATTATTATATATATATATATATTAATATATATATAATTATATATATATATATATTATATATTATATATATATATATATTAATAATATAATATTATATATATTATATATATATTATTATAATATTAATAATCTATAATATATATTATATATATATATATATTAATATATATATATATATATATATATATATATATATATATTATATTATATATATAAAATAGACTAGCACGCATATTTTTAAATACTCATTTTTAATCATATTTACTGTTATTATTAGAGTAATAGATAAAGCATAAAACTTACTAATAACAGTAATATAAATATTTTGGTTACATTAACTAATCTATATATAACTATACGAGTATTTACTTTGATATTTAATATATAATGTACTCTATATATATATTCTACATTAAATCCTTCGTATTACGCTTTTGACATTACAACTAAATGTTCGCACTAAATTTCTCCAGTCAGTGCCGCGAGCCGATCATAACACTCTTTAGTGACTAATCATTATATGCCAATATCCAATCATTAAACACTTATGAGTCAGTCTATTGGTAATCTATATCTTAAATAACTTTTTATATATTTTATTATAATTTCTGAAAAAAGATCTCTACAGCAGTGATGAAAGTTATAGAAAATAGATTACAGAGAACATTATTAAAATAGCATGATATACACATAGTCATGGAAATCTATAACTATATACGACAAACATTAATTATATTACCTAATTCTAACATAAATTATATTTACTGCCAGCTTGATATTTTTGTACATTTTATCTAATTCTATATATTTCAGTATATATGCCATACAATTCTAGAATCAGTAGACAATATTATCCGTAAACTATATGAATTGTCACGTGTGATTCTAATAATTTATTATATTTATGTGACTTAGTCAAATAATTCTAATGACATTATTTTTCTTGTTTGTTTCTGTAGGATTGGTCAGAGCACAATAGCTAACTTTTAATACTTTTATCACTTTCCTCATACTTATTAGATAACCTATATATATCCGATCACTTGAGGTATAATTAGTATATATAAATTAGCATTCTGAGTAAAAGCCCTATCACCCTAGAAATTGTAATCAAAGAATATCAATGAAGTCCATCTTTACAAAGCTCATCAAAGAAGCTTGTTCACATTGGCACTATTGAGTACTCAGTGTAGTAGCAAATAAGTCTCATATTGCCAGACTTCTTGCAATTTTACTTATAGGCGCCTTCCACTAGCTTGTAAACTCTCTAACCGGAATACATGGTTTAGTTTGTGACACACTTTTCTAAAAGAGTGGAATAGCTTATACATTCCCGTATAATGATATGATTTGTTTGGAGATATATTATTTAATGATATAGTGATGTATAATGTACTTTTATATACTAATTATTGCTATTGAAAACACAAGCAATTAAAATGAAGTGAAAAGTAGATCAATTATTGTCTTCACTATATGCATTATAGTATGCTCAATATTTATCAGTCAGCTCTTTAGTTGAAGTAGGTATAGATTTTTAGATATAATACAGTTCAAAATTTAATATGAAATTACTTTAACTGCCATAACAGCAATTTTCGAACTCGAAGACCATCAAGTTGGGGACATCAGTCTTTAGTTTTTATTTTTGAGACATTATATAGCGGTTTCATGAAGAAATTTTTGTTCAGTAGATTATGCTAATCACTTGGAAGTACTAGTAATCAGATAATTACACATAATATCTATTAATCATGCTTTATAAAATAAACAATCATTTCTGTAATTATCCTTTAGCGGAATCATTCATAGACAAGTTAAGGTTGTGTAATTTGCACTAAATACAATGCCCATACTTCCATGCTATAAGGACGTAATAGACTTTTTACGCTTATGATTATTTATGGTCTGACACTTCCAATGTATCATCCACTCATAATAAAATATTCGAGATATATATGGATATTTTTATTATAAAAAATATCTAAATATAATTTGGGTTTATAATATATATTACTATTATATTATTATATATTATATATATATTTAATATATATAATATTAATTATATATTTATATATAATATATATATATAAATATATATTAATATATTATATTAATATATATATATATATAATAATATATATATATCTATAAAATATTTAAAATATATATTATTATATATAATCTATAATTATATATATATCTATTATATATATAATATATATTAATATATAATAAACAGATATTTAATTTATGAATATAATATAAATTTTAATATAGAATATTAAATATCACATTCTGCATTTTGAAATATAATATTACATACTAAATGTAATTTAAAATTATATAAATCATATATATAGAAATATATATTTTATATAATTAATATAAATATATTAATATATATATATATATTACTATATTATATTAATATATATAATATATATATATATATATATATATAATATATTATATATATATATATATATAATATATATAACATAATATATATATACTATATATGTAATTATATAATATATATATTATATTATATATATATATAATATATATATATTATTTATATATAATTTATTATATATTTTATATAATTAATTATATAATATATTAATTATATTATAATATCTATATATATAATTATTAGTTATATTATAATATATAATAAATAAAATTTGATATTTTTTTAGATGATATTTAAAATAGAATATTAAAGATAATGCAAATATATACATTTTAGCTAGCAAGGGGAATTATATATATATATTAATTATCATATTAATATTAATAAAACCCATATATTTATACAATAATATATATATATATATAATATAATTATATATATCTATATATATTTTATATATATATATTATTATATTCATAATAATATATCTATATCAGAGAGAGAGCTTTCTTTATGGAGTTTTCATCGAAAAAGTGCTCATTACCCTCTATGCTCCGTTGATTGGCACAACTCTTCGTGCGGACTAGTCACCGACCGCCATCTGTCATCCTCTGCGGAACATCCGCACCGCATACAGACTGTGGAGCATTCGGCGGGTGGCGTTATTTTAGTGCACTGAGAGACTACCACAGCATCATAAAAAACTGCATTTTTCAACAAATTGATAAATATGCCGAGGATCGAGGAGTATTTCTCTACCGTTGAACTTAAAATGCATACTAGAGATTAGATAAATATATATCTGATTTTTGGACACATACCTTATATATGCAATAGGAAGGTAGTATTTAGTTGTGGAATATTTTATTGTAAAATATGCACACTATATGTGAGAGATTTTCTGATTATAGGATTATTGGCTATATGATTAAGTAATATAATATATAGGCAACTTCATTACCATACGATAATGTCAGCCTTATAATATAGCGATTGATTAACAACTATTTACATTATACACAAATTCATTATAATAATTTAAGTATCACAATTTTTTAAAATCATACATTAGGCAGAAATGCATAAACTCAAATAATAATATTAGGTCAAGTTAAATTAACCTGTTATCTCAAGAATATTATGAAATTCTACTATATCAATGTTTGAAATGAGCTTGGGATGTAAAACTGTATATGAAGATAATAAATAACTAGAATGAAATCATATGAAAATGTTATGAGGTCTCAAATTTCAATTATAATATTAACTTTGTCCTATGGAGAACCTAATCAATATAGCGACATCTACATAAGATTATTTCAGTGAAATATATTATAAATAGTCACTGTAAAGAAGATAATTAGTTGAAAATATATAAAGATGATTATGAGAATAATGAATTATGTATGTCTCTTAATATTAATTAGATATTATTAACGTTATTTTCTGGCACTATATTTGAATAGAAACTCTGAATATCGTGGTGGGTGTTCTCTTTCTTTTCGTTTTCTATATTTTTATATTTTTTATTTTTGTGATTTTTATGTATCTTGTCATAATATGAGAGACATGTCGACACAGCACACGTTGACTTAGTGTACCGGATAAGAGATTTAAGCCACTATGGTATAATGAATTTAAGATTGATGCATAACATTTGAGCGAGCAGTTCTGCTGCATACTCTTGTTTTATTCTAATTTTCTTATCGATCTCACTTAAAATTCTTTTCTACTCACTAGCTCATTATCACTAGTCATAGTGCCTCTCATGAAAAAGGGGATGCGCGCGATGGCTTATATTTGTTATTGCAGTTAAGACTAAATGATGCATATTTCGGAGAGCGAGATGGTATATATATGATGTAATCTTTATTCACATCACTGTTAATCATATTCATTCAAGCTCGAAATCGTTGCATTTGAGATAAAACAATTCGTCCGAGCAACAGTCGGTCTTTAAAAATTTCGTTAAAGTGCTGATAACCTCCATTGATTCTCTACTGATAAATCTTTCTGCGCCTCTTGCCAATAATCATCTCTAAACACTTCTGTAAACCTAGTCTTTCACTCCCTCTTATTCGATCTGTTGGTTCTGTATTTCTTATAATTTTTCTCAACTGAATAAAGTGAATAATCTCTTTTATCGGCCTCCTATTGTTGCCACTCCTAGACGATATCATACCCTAGACGATTCTGGCACATCCTCCTTACTTCCTCCTCCTTCTCTCTCAGGTGTCCTATGCCATTGCCAGTGATTACATTTGATCGGGTGCATGGGCTCATGAAATCTATGAACGTTAGGTAAGTGATGGTGGCCCGGATGACATCGCCTCCCGACAACAGTTTTTTTGAATGAGAAGTGCGGTTGAATGCCCTCGTGCTGAAATACCCGAACCTCCGTTCAACTTCTGGATCTTATATCTGCAGGTATCGTCTCACATACTAATGACTTTCCCTCAATGTGGAAAGCCACGACAGCCTGCCTTCAACCCCCTGATTTCCAAAAAAAAAAGGAAGCCACTCCACATGATCCCTTCTAACTATCGTCATAAGCTCTCACTTGTGTTCTACTCTACAGATCTTGAAACCCTTAACTCAATCTCTCATTTTTAGATCATCCTGGAGTCCTCATTCGACCTGTTCTTTTCCGTCGCCCAGTACGTGCTCTTGGCAACTCGAAGGTCTTTACCATGGCGATATTATCACACTTTATTCTATCTAAACTGATTTAATGGAGTTTTGCTCCAATCAAGGAAACTCAAGAGAAGACTCCGTAGCGTGGTGGCGCTTGACACATCCAAGAGTATTTGACCAGCGGGTATGACACGCGTCACTGCTCTCCGAAGCTAACCTAATCCCTTGGAATTTTTCACTCCCATACTCTAGTCTACTTATTTTATGTTTTCTTTTTATAAATCACTCTCAGAGCTCGCTGTTGTTGATGGGCGACTTCTTCTATTTTGCTGTCAAAAGTGTGTCCTCAAGGTCTGTCTTTCCATCGCCTGACATAATTAGTCCTACTTTCAGTATAGAATGATCTTTCTCTAACCTGCAACATTCTAAAACTTCTATTCACACTTCGTATCCGAGATGACTCGACCCTTCATTTCTTACAACTCATTTTCAATTTTCTGCTTCCTTACTTTTACTTTCTAGTAAAATTGCCTCTCGTCTCTAATCTTTCCGATTCATTCTCATAGCAGATCTGGATAGAATTTCGGTGGTGGACGTCTCAAGCGTGTGATAATATTTAATTCTTTAAAACTACAAATTCTAACAAGAATCTCCCTCTCTAGGACACCTTCTAACTTTTTTCCCTATCTCTTTCGACGGTTTTCACGTCCTCACTGTCTGATCAATATAAACTCCATGGCCCTTTAAACATAAACAAAAAACATCTTGGTAAACTCAACATCACAACGGATTGGTCTAGGTGCACCTCAATAGATAACTGGGAGATTGTAAATTTGGCTGCGAGACTATTTTTTCCTCTTTTAAGTTGCACCAGCGAATACAAGGGTACTACTCCCCCCTTGTAATGGAGTAGTGCTCTCATATCAGTAGTGGGGGGCTCTGGTTTTGCACCTGGCTTTGGATAGGGTTCGAGCAAAAGGCGCAGAAAGGCTTATAGAACCTGTTCTGGCACTTTCCATTGTTCAACTTGATCCCTTCTAAATTCTTTTACGGCGGTGATGTTGGTTGAGCTTTAGAATTCCTATTTCTATAGGTACTACGCAGCCGGCAGGTGTTACGAGGAAGCTTATCACTACGCGGTAACCACCACCTTTACGAAACTGAACCTACGTATCACAAGGCGTGCAAGTTGTCTAAAGGCCGCATGGCAGTTTTTGAGTGTTGATATTGTATTGGACACTAATCTAGGTCTTTATTCGCTGCGGTGCTTCCCTTTCACTGCCACTTCTTGTTTGCTAGGAATTTCATTCCATCTCTCTGTGAGTTCTGCTGACATGTAATCTCTCTCACATTTGAATAGCCCTTCGTCGGTCTGTGCGTCATCAAGCTGCGTTAGCTTAGGGCTAAAAATTGAAGATGAATATGTCGAGGTGCTGCGAACCATACCCCAGTCCTTGATATATCGGCTCCTGCCCGTGAGTGGTCGGTGCACTGTAGAAGTATATTACTATACTAAATAAGAACAGTATTAGTTATTTATATAATATTGTCCTCACCCATATATCTATATATATATATAATATATATATATAGATACGTGATACTATGAATCAATATATCTTATTAATTTTTAATTCAAACCTTCGAAAGAGTAAACCGATCCGCATCTGTACCCGCATCTGCAATGCCTCAATCTAACTTTAATGATCTGCATCCGCATCCACTCCGCATTCCTCATTCCTCGTTGTAAGATCCGCATCGCATCCCCCGCATAACCGCATACCGCATAACAGCTCAATAATTTTGACTCATCCGAGTCCATGGCACTAATATATCCATATTAGTTATTAATAGTATATTAAAATAGTACATGGTTTATGTGTGAATATATATAAATATAAGTATATAGTATATATAATATATATCTATATATATATATATAATATTATTATTAAGATATTATATATATTATATATATATCTACTATATATATATATATATAGATATTATAACATATATATATATATATACTACTTTTCCTACCTATTACAAAATAAGATATTGAATATAATATTAAATTAGAGTTATACTATAAATAGTTTATATAGTATCTATATAGTATTACTAGTTAATATATAGCTCAGTTAATATTATAATTTTATCATACTATGATTAAAAATAAAACTTTTAAAAATGTTTTAAAATAAAGCCCTAAATATATAAGACGTATAATATTATATATTAGATTACTATATATATTATAAAATTAATATAGCCTAGAGTAGTAGGTGAAGTTGTAAGATTGAGGTATTTTTAAAGAATTTTGAATTATTGATTTTTGTAGTCTAATACTTATTATAGGTTGTTTGTAATTCTTAACTTTCACCAATTTTTAATCTTTAATGTGGATATGGAAAAACATTTTCAAGTTTAAAGCCGTTTTCGTTCTGCCATTTTGTCCTTACGGCTCGATAAGATAAAATCTTACGCATTTTAAGAACGGTTTTGTGCCAAATCGACCGCGAATGAATTCCTTATTCTTAAAACTTTGTTTACAAACATCTATTCAAAAAATCAGCTGTGGGCAGAAGTAGAAACACTTATGATGAACTTCAAGGATTTGGAGGGTATTATTAAAAAAAAGGAAGAATAATGATGATGTTCAGATATTTTAACGATTTTGGAGCTAATAAATAGAAGCGAGGGAGATTATTGCCCTTCCTCTCTTTACCTCCTTAAGGTATAAATTCAGTGTTTGTAATATATATATATATCAATAATATATAATATAATAATAGATAAAATTATACCTATCATTAAGGTGAGTAGCTTATAAATGCACATTTATGTTACATATTAGCGGAAAGATTTTCCAAGATTTATCCTTTATAGTGAAAACCCATTATTTATTAATACATATATATATACTATTATATATATATATAGCACTTAGTATATTAGAAAACGTATATATATAAATACCATTATATAACTATAATATACTTGTATTATCCTCAACTAATCACTAACAGGTAGGCATTAACCATGCGTTCAAAGGCGTTTCAATTTTACGTCATCAATTAACTCGTTTAATTTTTTTTCGTTAACTGTGATAACCAGTGAAAGGTTTTTTGGGAGTTGTCACCACTTTTCGTTAATGCAATTACGGAAAATAAAGTACCGGAACTATTAACAGAAGTTTTTAAATAAATTTTGACCTAAACTACGTTAATAAAAGCGATTACTGCATTAATTTACTCGAGTTTTATAAAATATTTTCTTATTTAAGATTTTAAATTGTATAAGATTCGAATTTCGATAACAAACTTTTTTTTCCAAAATATTTCCTAAACGCTCCTCACAATGGCCATCAAAACCTGGTTTTTATATTCTCCTACATCCGGTTATTATTCCGTATTAAGAAAATGGTCCTCGACATTTTATTAAACATTTTGCTGGTATTCCACTCATTTCTTAATTGAGACATAGGCTAAGTCATTGAAGAATACAAAGCAGCGTAGTGACTGTTACCCGCAATTCAAATGAGTCACTTAACTTCTTTACGTGACGCTGAGTTACATGAACTTGCTTTTTTGCGACTAGTGAAAACTATAAGAAGTAGGCTCACTAAGCGTTGTAATTTATAAAAAATACTGCTATTTTGTATTAAAATTCTACAGTGTGAGCATACCTCCATATTTCCATTTTTTAGAGAGATACATTAATGCTGATAACTTGGGTGTTTTCCCGTAAGAGAATGTCCCAAGTTTCAAGGCTTTATTATAAAGCGTAATATCACTGTCGATCAATATCCCAAACTAGCATCACTCATACATCAAAAGTGAAGGTATTGAACAGAGCTTCTCCTAGTATTATGAAATATCAAAATGTGCCTTTCCGTTTATACCTCAGGGTACATTCAGGCCCGACTAATCACAATTCCTCCTCTAAACATGGTTAAATACAGATCCGGAGTAAAGAAGGAACGGGCCATGTTCAAGATTTCTAGCGTTACAAACTCTGACAGTATAGCCAATGTTGGTAGGCAGCACGCCCATAGATTGAATCCGCATGGCGTCTAAATCCGGGGAACTCGGGGGGCCAGATTATATAGAGCTCTGTCGTCTCGACCATTATGACCAACCCAACGTTCTGATGTCGTCTGGACCATTATGACCAACCCAGCGATCTGGGAGTAAGTCGTCAACCTTTCACGCCTTCGCAACTATTTGACTACCAATGTGGAGAGGCTACCATCTCTCTGCTGCCTCCCGGAATAAATGTTTGATAACCGCTTCTATCTCTAAATAATTGTGGAAAGAGCATTAGAGTTTTAAACACTATCAAACATAGGCGACCCCGTGTTACGGGAATATGCTTTCTGCGAGAAAAGTTAAAAGGTTCGTACACCAAATAAGGCGCCCGAGGATATATCGGCGCTCAGGAAAAAAAAGCTTACCTTGGGGAAAATCACAAGTTGTCGTGTTCTTGGATTCAAACAGTTCATGCCGGATTTTCAGACCACCAGATACGAAATTAAGGGCATTAACCTTACCCCTGAGATGAAACGTGGAACTCATCGCTAAACACTACACGATCTAGAAGGTCATCGTCTCGACCTAGCACTGCACAGGCAATGTAAACCGTAGAGCATTAGTCGTCGGGCTTTCAAAATCATGTACAAAACGCAACGGGTATGCACGCATAGTGTCGTCTCACTTCAACGACCCTTTATTGCAACGAGACACATTTCCCCGTTCGTTTGTTGACAACCAATGTACAGTTCGTCCTGACTTGCTCTCCGTAGACTGCCGATTCCCTCTTAGGAAACTAGAAGGTACACGAGGCACTGATACGGTCCACATGCTGTACACTTTTGGCCGTCCTGTACTTTTGCCTTTACAAAAACATCCATTAGTTTGCAAATTGCCCATACCATCGGCGAATGTTTTTCCAATGGAGGGTCACCTTGGAACCGAAACGATACGCACGCTTGAATCGGTAATTACAGATTCTCCACTTAGTCAAAATTGTAAGAGACACAGAAAGCTTTATCGCTTCAGCTGGACCCGCCATTGCCTCAAGATATACTGCCCGCAACTAAGACAGACTACATCTGAATGCTCGCGCGATGGCGCGTCATCGTCGACTGTACCCATTCAGCGTAAACTCGTTCTTGGTGGCATATGTGCATATCCGAACCTATGCAAACTTACCTTCACTTTGATGTATGATATGATATGCGATATTGTTTTATTTATGCTGTGTATAATATAACGCATTGAGAAATTCTGGGACATTCTTTACGGTTACACCGGTAATTGAGTATTAATTTAATAAAGTATTTACGCTTTGGAAGTATCTTCGGCAAGCGGCAAAAGCATTTGCCTATAGGTCAAAGCTTAATTAATTTGTCTGATATATTATTAATATATTATTAAAATATTTTAATTTAGGGATATATTATAAATAAAAGAAACATTAACAATAATATTACTATTCTCCCTCACAAGAGATTAGTAAGAAGACGGTTAACAAGTTTAGACCAATTATACGTTACTAACTCTTCCGCTAATTCACTTTAACCACAACGATAAAACGCTTTAGATCAATTAACGATCCGTAATAATAAAATTACATATTTTTTGTTTAACGATTAACAATTTTAACGACGTTAACTTCTCATTAACGGTCACCACACCTTTGGTATCAAATGAAACATTTATTAACATAATATATATACCAGCTATATAATATATATATATATATTATTTAATACAATATTAAATATCTAAAACTATTATATAGTATATATATATTATATTATATTAATATCCTACAATTAATATAAGCATAATATAAACCTAATCTATGAATAATATATATATACTGAACAAAGTTACTTAAACGCCTACAATAAATGAACAATTTTTTTATTTTTTTTAAACCTGTTCCTACAGCAATGGTGGACTAGATTTAAGGAAAAATTAGGAAAAATGTTAAAGGATTACACCGTTTAGGTTAGGCTAGATCAGGTCAGGCTCGAGGTCAGGTCAGCAGCGTCAGTAAAAAAACTTCAGTTTCGCCCCGTAAAACATCTATTTATGTTCATAGAGGCTACCTGTGATTTTTTTTTTTCGTCGACCTCCACTCCGTTCCGTCAATTGTGGGGCGTTAAGTAACTATATTACCATTATATATTAAATCTTAATATAAGTATTACGTCTATTTATTATATAGCGCCCATATAATAGCTTCTATATATATTATTAATACCCTTTTAATATGAACCTATCGATACTAATTATCTCCATCATATTAATAGCTTTATTAATATAAACAAATTAAAGCATTACTATCATAACACACTATATATCATATAATATATATATAAACTATATATCACTATGAATTAGCTTGCTATAGGTAATAAATTATTATACGCATGAGCTGTTCACACAAAAAACAAGAATGAAAAGTGTATCATTGTAACAGACTCTTGTAATTCATCAAAATTTGCGCAAAGCTGAAAAATTAAAAGCCATTTTTATTCAATCGGAAAGCATCTTCAAACCTGGGCTACCCTATACGTAGTGAATACACTATGAGAGCTGCTATATAGGTTAACTTTTGCGAATCTATTCTTAAGGAAGATTTAATAATATTGTGAATATCACATCTACCTTCAAATTTGATCACAATTAAATCGTCATATATGAGATATCCATATAGCCTATAAAGCGGACATAGGGATTCTCATTCACGTTCTTACATAAATGGGTCCTGGAATATAAAGAAAGCCAAGCCAAATATTTCATAAAGCAGTAATATGGAGCCTGAAATGTGACGTTTAAAAGAATTAAAAGGCAGAGCAGAAATCAAATAAATAAACTAAAATAAAATCCCGCAAATTGTTTTCCATATTCCCTAGCTAGCTTTAATCCCAAAAGCATCAACCTTATCAATCAAATCCATACATAACGATAAGCAAGAACATATTCCAATAAACAGTTTTCAATAAAAAATAAATTCAACCTGAAATTCACTTGCTGAGCATATTATGTGCTTACGTATTAAAAGCTTTCAAAAGGCGATCTAGGAATGAAAAATAAATCAAAGAAGAGTGAAAATTAATAATCATCATAAACCTCTTACGTGACGTTCCTCCACAAAAGGAACTCCAATTAAACTCAGTTCGGCCTGTAATACTAAACTTAATAATTCGGCGAACTGTAACCAAAAGTCACTAACAACAACAACTTGCCCCTCTGTATCCGTTCTTGAATGGAAAAAGGCGTAGATAGAGTACCCCTCCAATACCGTAGTTGGTGGCTCCTGGTCGTGAAGGTGGGGAGTAACCACTCAAGAACCTTTCCTATTCCTGTGGCGAAGTCGGAATACTCACTTCAAGTACCCTCTCTATTCCAAGTAGGTGAGGAGTACCACTCAAGTACCCTACTATTCGTGCAGGTGGTGAAGTACCCCCCTCAAGTCCCTCCTATGTCCGTGAAGGTGGGGAGTACCACTCATGTACCCTCCTATTCCTCGTGCAGGTGGGGAGTACCACTCAAGTACCCTCCTATTTCTGTGCAGGTTAAACAACCTGTAATGCCAAGAGTCCGGCTTGAAAATCGTTGGCTATGTCTCACGAGAACACCTCAATGGATGTATGACCCACTCTGTTGGTCACACCAGTTCAGGAAACCTTCACAATGTTGGGGCCTTTCAATATCAGGATGGTTAAACAAGCAATTATACACCAGGTGCTAAACGGTGCCTTCAGTGTTCCTTAAGTTGCGGTCCCGGGATAGTCCCTTAAAATAGAAATGTCCCGTATCATATATATATACACAAAATATTCACAAAACCAAGTAATAAAAATAAAATAATAATAGAGAATCATTATCATCAATAATAATAATAATAATAATAAAATAATAATAATAATAATAATAAATAATAATAATAATAATAATAATAATATAATAAAATAAAAATATAAAATAATAATAAAATAATAATATAATGAATATATAATAATAAAAATAATAATAATATAACATAATAATAATAATAATAAAATAATAAAATAATAATAAGAAGAATGTTCATAAATAGATTATCTCATTTATCTTTTACTAATAATAATATACATAATTTAACTGTACCATTCTTGAACTATTTGTATAAATGCTCATGTGCCCAATACTATATACATAATAGAGAATATAATAGAGAATAATAATAATAAAAATAATAATAATAATAATAATAATAATAATAATAATAATAATAATAATAATAAAATAATAATAATAATAATCGAATAACAATAACATAATGTCACTATTTGTACCACGCTCATGTCGCCACAAATAAATATACATTCATACTTGTTCATATATGTACGTGTAAATACACAAGACTGAAAATAAAATCAATAATAATAATAATAATAATAATAATAATAAATAATAATAATAATAAATAATAATAAATAATAATAATAATAATAATAATAATAACTAGGATTCACATAAGTACGGTGATAATAATACTGAATAATCTGCCTGTAAGTACATGGTTCAGTCATTATTAATTCACATGGACCACCACCATACTTTTAAATTCAATAACTACAGATCTCACATTTGTCAAATAATAACTCCTGAACTACTATTTCGACTCCTTCACCGATTTCAGTTTTCGCCCTAGAATATACGGATAGGAGGTACCGTACATCATCCTCACACCAGTTTTAAGCTTTAAGATCTATCTGCGTCGCATAATTACTCTACATTCGTCATATACATCCAAATGTTAAAGCCCAAACTTAAACTTACCCTTAATTTGCACTCCTTTCCTCAATAACTCTGATGGATCCTGTGTTAGTGACAATGCCCACGAAAATGGCGTAGCCCTGACTTTCATGATTCGTCGCTGCTACACCGAAAATTCGCATGATCCTACCAAAATGTTAATTACTCACAAAAATAGCATGATAACGATTCTAATGATAATTGCTCACAAAAATAGCATGATAACAAGTCTAATGATAATTGCTCAAAAGAGCATATAACAACTCTAATGATAGCTGCTTACAAAAAATAGCATGATAAAGACTAATTTTACTTCAAAATATTCCCCCCACGGGCAACCAAAAATGTGTTGCCGGATGGTTACACTCGTCAGCTCGTTAACAACCGTGTTTCGCGGAGGTCAACACAAGGTTCTCTCGTTCGTACTTCAAAGGGGTTCCAAGAAAAAGGTAAACAGCAAATTTTCATCAGTATATTTACAAAGAAATTAAAGGCAGACAGAAATACAAATAAATAAATAAATGAATATCCCAAAAAATTGTTTCCTATCCTAACTAGCTAATAATCCCCAAAAGCATCAATAAATCAAATCCCAGTACATGAAAGCAGGGATGGCATTTTTAGTGATTTTTTTGATTTTTTTTAAAAAAAAAAAATAAAAAATCAAAATTTTGGGTGATTTTTTTTTTTTTTTTTTATTTTTTGCTATTTTTTTTTTATCGTAACGTCACGCGATATATAATTTGTAACTTGCAAATTATATTTCGCGTGACGTTACAAATCCAAAAAATCAAAAATATCAAAAAAATCAAAAAAATCACAAATTGATTTTTTTAAAAAAAATCAAAAAATCACCAAAAATGCCATCCCTGCATGAAAGATAACCAAGAGCATATGCAAAATAAATAGTTTTCAATAATAAACAACCTGAAATTCACTGTAAGCAATGTCTAGTAAAGCACCTTGGAATAAAATAATCAAGAAAGTGTTTAATCAACATAAATCTTACGTGACCTTCACAAAAGGAATCCCAATTAAACCCAGTTCGGTTCAAATATAAACCTTAATAGTTCGGGAACTGTAAAAGCACTACCACACTTCCTTGTAGTTCTTGTGAAGGTGGGGAGTACCACTAAAGTACCCTCCTATGTAAGTGAAGGTGGGGAGTACCACTCAAGTACCCTCCTATTCCTGTGAAGGTGAGGTGTACCACACAAGTACCCTCCTAGTTCCGTGCAGGTGAGGAGTACCACTCAAGTACCCTCCTAGTTCCGTGCAGGTGGGGAGTACCACTCAAGTACACTCCTATGTCCGTGAAGGTGGGGAGTACCACTCAAATACCCTCCTATTCCTATGCAGGTGGGAAGTACCACTCAAGTACCCTCCTAGTTCCGTGCAGGTGGATCAACCTGAAATGCCAAAAGTCCGGCTTGAAAATCACTAGTTATGTCTCACGAGAACACCTCAATGGATGTATGACCCACTCTGTTGGTCACACCAGTTCAGGAAACCTTCACAATGTTGGGGCCTTCCACTATCAGGATGGTTAAACAAGCAATTATGCACTAGGTGCTAAACGGTGCCTTCAGTGTTCCTTAAGTTGCGATCCCGGGATAGTCCCTTAAAATAGAAATGTCCGTATCATATATAGATATATGATATAGATATAAAAATAAAAAAAAAAAAATTCTCATATATATAATAATATATATATATATATATATATATATATATATATATATATATATATATATATATAATAATATATATATGCAAAATATTCACAAAACAAATAATAAACATAAAATTAGCTAATGAGGAAAAAATTATTTCAATTAATAATTAATATAATAATAAAATAATAATAATAAGAATATAATAATAATAATATAATAATAATAATAATAATAATAATATAATAATAAAATGATAATAATAATAATAAAAATTATAATAATATAATAATAACTAATGAATAATATATAATAATAAAATAAATAATAATAAATAATAATAATTAATAATAATAATATAAATATAATAATAATAATAATTATAACAATAATAATATGATATGATAATGATAATGCTAATGAAAATCGATAATGAATGGGGATTGGCTCGATTATAGATAATGAATAATGTAATGATAATGATATTAATATTAATATTAATCAATAATAAAATAATAATAATAATAATAATAATAATAAATAATAATAATAATAATAATAAATAATAATAATAAATAATAATAATAATAATAATAATATATAATAATAATAATAATAATAATAAATAATAATATATAATAATAATAATAATAATAATAATAATAATAATAATAATAATAATAATAATAATAATAATAATAATAAGAATAACAATAATAAATAATAATAATAATTAATAATATTAATTTAATAATAATAATAATAAAATAATAATATAATATAATAATAATATAATAATAATAATAAATAATAATATAATAATAATAATAATAAATAAATAATATAAATAATAATCAATAATAATATTATAATAATAAAATAATAATAATAATAATAATAATAATAATAATATAAATATAATTATATAATAATAATATAATAAAAATAATTAATAATAATATATAATATTATTTTAATAATTTATAATAATAATAATAATAATAATAATAATAATAATAATAATAATAATAATAATAATAATAATAATAATAATAATAATAATAATAATAATAATAATAATAATAATAATAAATAAATAAATAATAATGATAATAATATCTAAATATTCTTAAATAATTAATAATAATAATAATTATAATATAATATAATAATGAATAAAGAAACAAGGATTAAAATTAGCATTTAAAATATATCAATTCAACATACTAATATTTCAATATATTAAATTATATAATTCTAATAAACAGAAAAAATACGAATAATAATAATAATAATAATAATAATAATAATAACAGTACCAGCCTGTTACTATTTGTATAATGCTCATGTACCACAAATAACTATACACTTCTGTGTAATCATTCATACACACTATCATACTAATGAACATAAGAATATACAGATGAAATAATAATAATAATAATAATAATAATAATATAATAATATAATAATTAAGAATTTAAAAAAAAAATAAGCACCTTAATAATTATAGGATAATTATAATCCTCTGACATTCCATGTGCCCATATGATTCATACATTTTCGTCCAAAGATAATAATAATAATAATAATAATAATAATAATAATAATAATAATAATAATAATAATAATAATAATAATAATAATAATAATAATAATAATAATAATAATAATAACTCTCAACCTAATTTATCTCATTAATTGCCAAGTATAGATTTTAAAGTCCGTATCCAATCTCCCTTCCTAAATTTTCTCTCCATTCTACACTTTTCATAACCTTGCGTATATCCTTAAATACATATATATAATACCCTGGATTTCTTTTTATGTCTAAATATGAAAGTGTTTTGTTTCTGATCGTGACTGCAATGCCATACCACCCAAATACCACTGTTAAAACCATTTCTTTGGTTCTTACATAGTTTTAAAATATTCCTACTGCTACATTTAAAAGAGTTTGCTGTAGATTTCTCTCTAGTGAAAACTACCATGGTTTAACTAAGTATTTCAGTCTCTCTGTCATCACCATTTTTCTTTTCATGTCCTCATAATCAATGCCCAGTGCCTCTCTCTCACTTAATCCTCATTATCCTTTCTTACTTTCGTTTCATTGTGTTGTCTCAATTTCTCACTATTTTCACTGTTTCTCACCGTTTTCCCTCCTATAGTGTCATTCCATGACAGATCACCACAGGCCTTTAACCACTACATCTCAGATTTTGATGATTTTTGGTGTATGGGGTTATCTTATAGCCAAAACCCACTGGTGCAAATCTTTGGCTTCTACGATTAATAGTTTTTGAGTTATAGGGGGTAAAGTTTTGGGGAGACAAAAACCTCCATTTAAAAAAAATGCATTTATCTTCCTCAAGATATGTTTAAAATATAACATGTTATATATGGTTGGAATCAGGAAAGAATAAGGAATTTAAATATATAATCAAAATTCTTATAAATATTAATATAAAGTTATTAACGTTTAAAAAATATTTTCCCTCCCAACCCTCACTAGGATTTTGAAACCGATCAAAAAAATTTTTTTTTTTAAATTTTTAACCTATAAGCCTTAAAAAATGCAATAAAAACAATGGGTATAGACCATTTATTATGCTTAACAGTCAATACAAATGATCCAGTAAAGCAATTTTTTAAGGAAAATTTTACAAATTTAATACAAATTTGTTTTTTTTTAAATGTATCCATTAAGTTATTATCTTAGTCTTATGCACATGAATATGGGAATACACTCACTTTTTATTGCTTTATTGGGTACCTAGTTGCTAAAGTTAAGATTAAATGATGGTACCTTAGAAATATAGAACCAATGTCCCACCGAGGTCATTTTGCTAAAATTACAATGTTATTGATTGTCATCAGTTTTATTTTAAAGCAAGGAGTTGCAGAAGTAACTTCAATGTCTAGTAGGTATTTAAATCATAATAATATGAATTAAATACATAAGTCAATGGAGTTAAGCCTAGTATTGCTAATGGCTGTACAAAGATTTTAATTTATTACTGTAATTTACCTAGATACAGTCATATTTATTAAAGATATTTAGTTTGCACATTCCACACTATCTGATACCTACTTACACCTATCTTAAATGTTTTTTTTTTTCAGATATTAGCTATAAATTATTTTTAAAATATTTAGAATAAAAATGCCTAAAGAACATTGCGAAGATCCTCTTCAGAAACATGGAAAACTTATCTTTAAAGAAGTAAGGCCAATTAGTGACCAATTGTTTATTACCTGCAAAGACATTTTAGAAAAGGGTACCCTACCTATTTGTGCTGCAACTGTCGAAAAATCCAGCTATTTTATTCGAAAATGAAACCAGTTCCTCCAAAAGCACCTCTTCATCAGATAGATCCCCAATGGCTGGAAGCTATTGTGATGATGAAGTCCAAAAAGTGGATATAGGCTCAGTTTTGAAAGACTTTGGTGTATCTCCAATGAAAAGTCGTAAGTATTTCATTTATTTATGCAAAGGTATATTGAAATAACTTGCAAAGTCTATATGTAATAATGTGTTTACTACATAGTTACCTACCTACCCATGTTTAGAATTATTAGCCACCTAGACTATGTTGGCTATATAATTTATTCTATTATTTGTTTAAGATTCTGTGCCTTCAACTTCCAAAGGCAAAAAGGTTTTAGAAACTGTAGAAAAAGCAAGAACATCTCTTAAGAGGAAGCTGGAAGAGACATTTAATCAAAAAATTCCAAGTCCTTCAAAAGAAGAAAAAAAAGAACCTGAATTGAAAAAGTAAGTATAAACGACACAATTTGAAAAAAATATTCCGAAAAAATTAACAAAATACTGTTAAAAAAGGATTTCTAAATTGCACTTTATTTCCAATGCCTACTTTAATTTCCAAATAAATTTCGATTGTCATTTTCATCTAATTATTTTTACTTTAAAATATAATAATTTCCTTAAATATTCTTAGATATCATTAATTGCTCATAATCCTAGCATGCAGAAAAGTTGAAGAGTATATTTTATATTAATTTTTTGAGGGCTGAAGCATATCCCTAATTTTTAGGTTATTTATTTCAAGACAATATTGTCTTGAAATAAGTATCCTAAATTTTAGCCGTGTATACATATGCACATCCAGTTAAATAGTGATGGGTTAGGTTTATGTTCTAAAATTCGAATGGAATCTTTATAAATTATCAGATATTTTACTATACCAGCAAATGTAGATATATTGTTTTATTGAAATTTTCAAATTTAGTATATATATTAAAAACAGTACAGGTCTATAGAATTTTTTTTTATTATAAATTAAAACGATGAATATCAATAAATAATCAAAAAATGATGAGAGAAACAAAGACCATGAAAAGGATCATGAATACTACATAATATAATATTAAAAAATAAAAATCATAGATTAAATACAATGGAGTCAAGTAAATTTATACTTCTACTTTTGCAAACTGTAAGTTTACTTTCTTTCAAAACCTATAGATCAATGCAAAATATCCTTTTTCCAGATTCGAAGATCTTATGAAGGAGCTAGTCAAAGCTTTCACTGAAACTGACTCTTATGACCGAAAATTGCAAATATTAAGCATATCTCCATACTCCCATAGAAAAACGAAGGAAATATTTCAAACGACTGACTACATGGTAAAGAAGAGTCGAAAACTTAAGAAAGAATTTGGCATCATTCCTGAAATCCCAACCACTTCAAAAGGAAAGGTTCTTGCAAATGAAGCAAAAGAGTACGTAAGAAACTTTTTTTTAAAAAGATGACATAAGTAGGGTTTGTCCTGGAAAGAAAGACTGCTTAAGTGTTGGGAATATAAATACTGGTAAAAAGGAGCTGGTTCAAAAGAGGCTTATTCTTAGGAACTTAAAAGAGTGTTATGTAGCCTATAAAGAGGATCCCTTATCCCCCAAAATCGGATTTTCATCCTTTGCTGGTTTAAGGCCAAAGTTTTGTCTCTTAGCTGGAACATCTGGCACCCATTCTGTTTGTGTATGTACATATCACCAGAATGTCAAACTGCAAATATCGGCTCTAGGAAGTCGTAATATAACCTATAAGCAGCTCATGGAAAAATGTGTGTGCAGCTTAGAAAACAGAAAATGTATGATGCATTTGTGCAAGGAATGTCCTGGAGAAATTGGTGTGAAGAAATTCATTGAAACTATAGAGCACTTAGTAGATGTAGAAGTTAAATATAAACAGTGGGTGATAGTGGACAAATGCACTTTGTTGGAAAAAACAGAAAACTTCCAAAATTTTAGTACTTCACTGAGTGAAAGAGTATATAAATTAACAAGACACCACTATATTTCAAAATCTCATGGATTTTTTCTTCAAAATCTAAAAAGCAATGTTCTCGTAAATGAAATAATAATATTGTTGGATTTTTCAGAGAATTTTTCTTTTATTATACAGGATGAAGCCCAAGGTTTTCATTGGGAAAATTCCCAATGTACTGTACACTCATTTGTAGTTTACAGGAAATCAGATGATAAGGAAATTACCCATAAAAGTTTGTTTTTTATCCCCAAACACAAAGCATAGTACATCTATGGTGTACACTTTTATATCTACTCCAGTGCGTGAAATTAAGTGCTTTATACCAGAACTAAGCAAAATTTATTACTTCAGTGATGGTTGCGCTGGACAATATAAAAACAGATATAATTTCTTAAATTTATATTATCACAAGATGGATTTTGATGTAGACTGTGAGTGGCCCTTTTTTGCCACTTCACATGGAAAAAGTGCTTGTGATGGAATTGGAGGAGTGGTGAAAAGGATGACCGCTAAAGCTAGCCTACAAAGACCCTTTCAAAATCAGATATTAGAATTATTTATTTCACATAAAAACATTTTGCAAACTAAATTTTGCAAAAAAAAATTTTTTTTTTTTATACTTCTAGTGAAGAAATAGAGAAAGAAAAATTTTTGGCAACCAGATTCCAAAATGCTCTATCAATTCCTGGAACCCAAAAATTGCATAAAATAATCCCAGTCAGCAATGGTAGAGTTAAAATCTATGAAACGTCAGATGCTGATGAAGGAGAGGAAAGAATCATACTAAAGAATTCAAAAAAAGATAAGGTTCAAGATTTGCTTACCCCAAAATGCGGAGACTATGTCATTTGTAAATATGATGACAAAGTTTGGGTGGCATTCATCAGCTCTTACGATGAAGAGTTTGATGATTTTAAAGTTACATTTTTGTATCCGAGAGGATATAATAAATATTATTACTAGATCCTAAAATAGAAGACTCCTGCCATCTGGACAAAAAAAGAATATCTTGAAAATATTGGGAAATCCATCCTTAAAATCAGGAACTCAAAGGATCCAATATTGCTTTAAAACAGAAGAAATAAGAATTATGAAATGAACAAAGGTATTATTTACCTTGTTACAGTAATTTATGTACACCTTCAGATTGAGTTAATATTTTAAATCAATGTCTAACAGTCTACATTGGTTATTTTTGGGCAATTTTCATTTTTACTGTATGTATTTTAAAATGAGTTTTTATAAATTTTTATATTGTTTCAAGTAATACACAATCAATATTATTAATTATTTTGTAAAATTTAACTTTATTATCTTTCATTTTAAATGGATAATATTTTCAAGGTTGAAATTTAGGTATATAGCAAAATCCTTCACATTTTAATTGAAATTTTGTAAAAATTTTCCCTAAAAAAAAAATTGCTTTACTAGATCATTTGTATTGACTGTTAAGCATAATAAATGGTCTATACCCATTGTTTTTATTGCATTTTTTTAAGCTTATGGATCAAAATTTTAAGAAAAAAAAATTTTGGTCGGTTTTAAAATCCTAGTGGGGTAGGGGGGAAAATATTTTTTAAACGTTAATAACTTTTTTATATTAATATTTACAGGAATTTCGATTATAATTATATATTTAAATTCTTTATTCTTTCCTGATTTCAACCATATATAACATGTTATATTTTAAACATATCTTGAGGCAGATAATTGCATTTTTTTAAATGTTTTTTTTTTTTCCCAAAAAAAAACTTTACCCCCTATAACTCAAAAACTATTAGTCGTAGGAGCCTAAGATTTGCACCAGTGGGTTTTGGCTATAAGATAACCCCAAACATCAAAAATCAGCAAAATCTGAGATGTAGTGGTTAAATTTATTTTTGGTGATCTGTCATGGAATGACCCATACACAGCCTATCCTACGCGGTGGGGTCCAGGAAGTTAATGTGAGTCTATACGGGCCCTGTGACCTGTTGTGGTGGAAAGAAGGACTACCCTTCCTTATGAAATATACGCCCTTCCAGACCATACTTATTACTTTTAGGTTTATTTGTTTTATTTTATAATACTTATATATTGGAGAGGAAGTCTGAAATGGTTTAATTTATATGAAAATACTGACTCATTGAAAGATAGAAAAAACCGTTATTAAATCAAAGGGCTGAGATCACAACAGCCAATAATGTGATAATTAAATTTCGATGTTTCCCAGCCTGATACCCCACCTTGGTCCCTACTTCTAGACCAGCAGGTGTTTCCGCTTTTATAATTTCTTTCTACACAACACTAAAGTCCTCTGTTAATAAACCCATCAGCGGTTCGTCGCCTGGTATGCCCTTTACCTTTACACCCAGGTGCCCAAACGGTTCGCCGAGCAATCCGAAAGGTGCCCCTCTGTCATAGTTAGTCGTTCTCATTGTTTACTCCGAAAATGCTTCTGCTTCCTCCGGAGAATGCCAGACATATTCCCTATATGTTCTCTATTGCGATCCACCACCTCCAAAGCTCTGTGAGCTGAGCAAAGAACCCATATTATTCTTAGCGATGCACATTGGAAAAAAAGCTTTGAAGAGTTGAAGACCCTCCCCCTCCCAAGTCACTTAATGAGAAATGGTCCCTGACCCTTCTCATTTCAAGCTACTAGTCCGGAATCAAAGTCATGATCATTCTAACGTCTCCGGAAACATTCCTTATTTCCATTTCCTGATGAAATGAGAAACCACATCCAAAGGCATTAATTTTATTCTTTAGAAACAGAAAACGAAGATTTTTAAAGTTCCATTTAAGAATCTCGAGCAGAAAAGATATCCCGTTACAAACCGTTTATAGATTTCCATCCTGTCGTCGGACTCCATATACCCCAAATTCCTCGTTACTTGTTGAACCTTAGTCTACCCTTACTATTTCCACCCTTCCAAAGGTGAACAAAGGGTTACAAGCCTTAAAGTGTACCTTTCATTTGCTTTTGTAATTTTTCATTTAAAATTTTGTCCTCAATCTAAATATAAATTAAGTGAATAAATACTGATATCAATTTTTAATTGTTCTTGCACTCATAAATTTTGATGTTCAGATGTTGGGAAATGTTTTAATAAGGTTTGTGTGAAATTATCGGAATTTTTCTTTACATTCAAATAATTGTATTTTTACTGTGTTCGAAACAGACCTCGTTATCGATGACTGGTCAAGGTGTTTTCTGAAAAAAGGTTACAAAGTGAAACAGACTTTCAAAAGAACCTTCAACGTCCTTAATGTGTGAAAAAAGAATTGACAAAAATAATTGTCAAGACCTCTGCTGCAAATATTGTAATTTAAATTTTAAAAGTAATGAGTTGAAAAGTCATCTGGATATTCATAAAAGAAAGTTTAAATGTGCCAATTGCAATTATGAAAGTAATCATAAATCACTTTTAAGATCTCATCTGCTATTTCACAGCAATATTGAACTATTTAAAGTTCTGAGTGGTCACTATGAGTGTCAACGAGAAAGAGCTTAATGATTACACATGCTTAACATGATAACTATTATACAATACGTAAATGATTTAAGTGTGACTTATGAGGTGTAAATCAGAAAGGAAACTTAAAAACGCATATGCTTACGCATCAAAATGTAAAATTATTTAAATGTTCTGAGTGTGACTATGAGTGTAATTATAAAGGAAACTTAAAATAACACATGATTTAAGACTGAAATATGATATAAGAAGAATGTGAGGGATGGAGGATGTCGAAAATATAGCGATAGTTATTGGAGCAACGGGAGTAGTGAAGAAAAGTATGACTGCTAATTAAAAAAAAATTACCTAACATTATGGTTAAGGATACGATCATGAAGGTGATCAGAAATTATTTAAATGTTCTGAGTGTGTAATTGGAAAGGAAGCTTAAAAAGGCACATCCTTACGCATCAAAATCTCCCCCGGAGATTGTTGACCTTTACGGCGGTGGGGGAGATCTCTGCGAGACTTGAGTGCCTGAGTGGCTTCTCTGTGACCAAAATGATTGGGGAGAGGAAGGCCACTGTGGCAGTCTTGTCTCGCAGAGCGAACAGACATCAACTGAGAAAACTCATGAATAGAAAAAATATGAATAAAACATGCCAGGAAATCGGAAGTCCTGGTGCCGGCCCTTCCTCATTGGGAGAGAGAGGTGAGGGGGGACGGAGCTCGAATGAGCGAATCACCCTATCTCTCGAACGCAGAAATCAAACCAAAAAAGGTTTGAGAGCTACTAAGACCCAAGCTCAAACTTCACACAGTGGAGCTCGCAGACGAGTGTTCGACAGAGTATCCCAGACTCACCAGAACATCAAATCATAACAAGAAAAATAGTATTGACCCACATCGTAGAGGTGCGTTAAAAGAATTGGTCATATACGGTGGAAGAAATAGTAATAAAAATATTTTGGTGTGTCACTTACAGCAGACACAGTATTTTCCCCAAAAAAGACACAAGGTAAGAGCCAAGAGCTATGTTAAACAAAGAAACATTATAGACAAGACAAATTGGAAGAAAGAAAAACCAGTGCGAGGTTCTAAGTAATAAGCCACCAATGTGTTAAAAACGCGTATTATTTTTCAGCAGCGGTTGCATGTGCGAGAGCAATTGATGTTGAGGACAGAAGTGAAGATGGACCTCATGACGTATATGATGTCTGGCCAGATATTCACGTAGCCCTGTGTTCGCAAAATGTACTAGAACTCGGGAAAAATAATCTAATGAAGTGCTACTATAAGAAGCTTATCCCGAGAAAAGGAAAGAAAAAACGGTATTCTTGTGAATAATAATTAAAGGAAAGTAATTAGCACTAACTATTATATGGAATATAGACTCAAACAAAACTATAATCGGATAGACAGGGAAAAAATGATTAGTTAAAAACAGACCATCCTAAATTATGAAAAAGAAAGAAAAAGAAGAAAGAAACGAAGAAGGAAGAAAAGCCACACTCCCAACAAATGAAGATCTAAAAAATATAAAAGAACAAGCAAGAGAAATAATGGAAAAAGATCTCCAATTAACACCAGAAACTATTAAGAAAATACAAGAGAATAGGGGAGCATTGTATCAAGGAAATAGGAAAATAAAAGAAAGGAAAAAAACAAGGGCAAACAAAAGCCTGGAAGGTGAAAAAGAGAGTAACGAAATGGAGGAAATATATGGTACGCATAACACCCTGCCCTTCAGAGACATTGAAGACAACAAAGAGGAGACAGAAACAGTGGATGTAGTTGAATTATGGATAGCCGAAAAACCAGATAATGAACTCATGGAATCAGAAAATGAGAATGAAGCAAGCGAAAGTGATGAAGGAACAGAGGAACCTATGAATATTGAACAAAATAACAATGAGGAAAATATACGAAATGAGGGAGAGAATGAAGAGACCCAATATACAAGAGAACAACTTGATGGTATGCTACAGAAAATAGCCCATTACAGAGAAATAGATCTGTTAGAAGGAATCGATAAAAGACTCCGAATAAATAAAATAAATGATTACTTTGGGATGAACAAACAGATTGGAATCGTCAACAGAGTCCTACCAAGAATATTACCGATTGATTGTGATATTACAGAACTCAACAGACTATATTACGCAGTAGGTCGAGCCATAGCAGATAACATGGGAGTTGGAGTGATGAAGGAAGGAAGAGGAACAGGAATAAAGAGAATCAAACATTGGAAATTAAGACTACAGAAAGAAATACAGAAATTGAGAGAGGAGATTTCCATTTTAACGTCATTTCAGGGAGGTCAGTTGAGATCGGAAGCAGTAAGAAGACGAGTACAAAATATAATCAGAAGAGAAAGAGTTAGACAAGGCAATAAATTAATCCATGCAATTACTAGAAGAAAATTGAATCTTGCAGCAAAAAGTAAAAGATTAAAAAGATATGAACGAAACGAAAAACAAAAAGAACAAAATCGAATGTTTAAGCAAGATCCTGGAAGGTTGTACAGAAAATTGAGAAACGATGAAATTAAAGTGACTGAACCTCCAAGAAAAGAGGAGATTGAAAGAGTGTGGAAAAACATCTACGAAAACGAAAGACATCATAACAATGAAGCGGAGTGGAAGGAAGAAATAGTGAATGACCCACAAATAAATAATATTGATGAAATGGAATTTGGGGAAATAAGTCAGAAAGAAGTAAAGGACGTCCTCGTGAAGCTTAATAACTGGAAAGCACCTGGACCTGATAAAGTTCAGAATGTGTGGCTAAAGAAGGTTACAGTACTTATCAGCCCCCTAACAAAGTGCATAAACAGATTGTTAAATGGAAGAGAAGCCATTCCAGAGTGGCTGACAATAGGAGACACCAACCTCATACCAAAATCTGAAGAAACCAAAAACCCAACAAAATACAGACCTATAACATGTTTACCTACCATCTACAAAACACTAACATCAATAATAGCATCTAGAATATACAAACATGTAGAGAATAATAATATAATAAATGAAGAACAGAAAGGGAGCATCAGAAATAGCATGGGCACAAAAGATCAATTGTTGATCAACAAAATGATCCTTGAAAATAGTTGGAGGAACCAGAAACATCTTAGCATGACCTGGATAGATTATAAGAAGGCATACGACAGTGTTCCCCATAGCTGGATACTAGAAGTTTTAAAAATATACAAAATAAGTTAAAAAAAATAGTAGATTTTGTTAAAGAAGGAATGAGACAATGGAGGGTAAATTGCCATCCCAAATGATGAGAAGGGATTGATTGAGTTGGAAAAAATCAACATAAAAAGAGGTATATTCCAAGGGGATTCGTTATCTCCACTGCTCTTCATTTTGGCCATTAACCCTTTGAGCAATTTAATAAACAAATTACAAAACGGATATAGAATAAACCCACGTAACGAAAAATCGAGCAAATTAATTTCACACCTGTTTTATATGGATGACTTAAAATTATATGCCCCAAACAGACAAGAGACAATTAAGCAGGTGGAGGTAGTGAAGAAGTTCTCCGAAGATATATGTATGGAGTTTGGTCTGGATAAGTGTGCTTTCCTTACACTCAGGAAAGGGAGAAGAACGGAGAGTGAAAACATCACGATAGATGACACCATCATAAGGCAATTGGAGCAGGAAAACACTTATAAATATCTTGGAGTGGAGGAATCGGAGAAGGTAGAACATAAGTTGATGAAAGAGAAGCTGGAGAAAGAATATTTAAAAAGAACCAAAGCAATATTAAAATTAAGTGCTAAAAACAAAATAGAGGCCATTAAGACACTAGTTGTACCTGTCATCCTGTACAGTTGCGGAGTGATAGACTAGTTCCAGGAAGATCTTAATAGAATTGATATTAAAACAAGAAAAATGTTAAATGCCCACAAAATGATATATAGGGGACATATTTTGTCTAGAATGTACACGAAACGTAGAGAAGGAGGCATGGGGTTGGTGGAGATAGACTATATATATACAAAAGAGAAATAATAGGGTTGGGCCAATACCTGGAAAGCGCAGAAAACAAGTTCCTCCAGTGGGTGTATCAACATGAAAAGGGGCAAACCAACAACAACTTCACTAATGAAAAAGAAAACGGATTACATGAATGCGAACAACATCAGAGTGGAACAAGGTCTAAGGTGGGAAGAAAAAACGCAAAAGGAAAAGACAAAAATATTAAAAGACAAATTCGAAGCAGAAAGGAAGAAGAAACATATAAACCAGTGGAGACAACAAGCAATGGCAAAAGAATATAAGAAAATCATTGATGAAAGTTATATAGATAAGGAAAAATCAGTGGAGATACTCACGAGGGGACGATTGCAAGCAGAAGAGGAAAGAGTGATTATAGCTGCTCAAGATAAAACAATTAGGACAAGATGGCATCGAAGGCATATAGAAAGGGAGAGCATCAGCGACATATGTAGAATGTGTGAACGAGACACAGAATCAGTCCCTCACATTCTAGCAGGATGTCAGATTCTTCTAAAAAAAAAAACTATACACTGAAAGGCATAACACCATCTGCAAGTTGATCCATTTTAAATTGCCAAAAGTATAACATCAGGACAGAAGCGGTCAACTACTGGAAACACAATCCCCCAGAAATAGAAGAAAATGAAGAGGTGCTGCTACTCTATGATTCTGTCATCCCAACGGATGTAGCAGTCACCCATAATAGACCGGACATTGTAGTTAAGGACAAAAGGGATCAAAAGTGCTATATAATAGAAGTGGGAGTCCCAAATGATAATAACGTGGTGGCATATGAAATAGAAAAGGAGGTAAAATATCAAAGACTCAAAAACACGAAATAAGAAGAATGTGGACACCAATGACATTCGTTGGTGATTCCAATTAATAGTTGGAACGGACCGGGTAATAAAGAAGAGCGTCTCATAAAAACATCTGAGGGAAGCTCCAGGTATCGTCCAACACACTGGAATATGAGCGTAATAGTTGTAAGGAAAAGCATAGCAATCTTGCGACTTTTTCCGATACATTTTGGGGTAAAAAAAAAAAAATTTCCCTTTTTTTTTTTTTTTTGGAATTGGGGTCCTTATGGTCAAGGGTTGACCACGGACATCTAAGATCTAAATACCTATAGATCTCCGAAACCCCTTAAAAGGGAGAAAAAAAAAATTATTTAAATGTTCTGAGTGTGACTATGAGTGTAATGAGAAAGGAAGCTTAAGATTACACATGCTTAAACATAAAAATATAAAATTATTTAAATGTTCTGAGTGTGGCTATGAGTGTAATCATAAAATTAGCTTAAAATTACACATGCTTGCGCATCAAAATATAAAATTATTTAAATGTTCTGAGTGTGACTATGAGTGTAATCAGAAAGGAAGCTTAAAATTGCATATGCTTACGCATCAAAATATAAAATTATTTAAATGTTCTGACTGTGGCTATGAGTTAATCATAAAAGAAGCTTAAAATTACACATGCTTTACGCAATCAAAATACAAAAATTATTTAAAATTGTTTGAGTGTGGCTATGAGTGTAAATCGGAAAGGACACCTGAAATCGCACATGCTTACGCATCAAAATATAAAATTATTTAAATGTTTTGAGTGTGGCTATGAGTGTAATCATAAAGGAAACTTAAAAACGCACATGCTTGTGCTTACGCATCAAAATATAAAATTATTTAAATGTTTTGAGTGTGGCTATGAGTGTAATCATAAAGGAAGCTTAAAAAGACACATGCTTACGCATCAAAATATAAAATTATTTAAATGCTCTGAGTGTGACTATGAGTGTAATTATAAAAGAAGCTTAAGATTACACATGCTTACGCATCAAAACATAGAAGAAGTAAAAATTAAACGAGGAATATTCCAGGGAGACTCCATCTCCCCCTTAATATTTGTGCTCGCCATAAATCCTCTGAGTGCTTTAATTAATGGTTTGCAGAATGGATATCGTATAAATTCGAGAAACGAGAAGAAACCCAAAATAATTTCCCACCTATTCTATATGGACGACTTGAAACTCTACTCGTCAAATAGAGAAGAAACCATTAAACAAATAGAAATCGTAAAAAGGTTTTCTAATGACATATGCATGGAATTTGGGCTTGACAAATGTGCGTTTGTGCTACTCAAGAAAGGCAGAAGAATAGAAAGTGAGAACATAGAAATTGAAGGAGATATAATTAAAGAGTTAGAACAAGAACGCACGTATAAATATCTCGGAATAGAAGAGTCAGAAAAAATAGAAAACAACATAATGAAGGGAAAAATAAAAAAGGAATATAGGAGAAGATTAAAATTAATCTTAAAAACAGAATTGAACCCCAGAAACAAGATGCAAGCCATTAACACCTTGGCGATCCCGGTACTCTCATATGGTTTTGGGATCATCGACTGGATGCAGGAAGACTTAAACAAGCTGGATGTTATGACCAGAAAAATGCTGCACGCACATAAGATGACCTATAAAAACCAATGTGTACCACGGATACATGTATCCAGAAAAAAGGAGGAATGGGAGTACCTACAATAGATATAATATACAAATCTGAAATAATAGGAATTGGGAAATATTTGAAGGGCAATGATGGAAGATTCATTGGATGGGTGCATGAACATAAAAACTTGAAACCTTCTACAACATCAATTATAAAAAAAATGAATGATTACCTAAGAGATGTGAGATTTGATGGAGAAGGCAGAAACAATGAAAGTTTGGAGAGAGAAATAAAGAATGCTAAGATGACATACAAAGAGAAAAGAGAAGAAGCAAATCTAGAACAATGGAAAAATCACACATTTGCCAAACACCATAAAAACATACTGGATGAAGCCTTCATTGACACGTACAAATCAAATGAAGTAATGATAAAAGGATGGCTAAAAAGTGAAGATGAAAGAACCATCCTAGCAGCCCAAGATCAGGCCCTCAGGACTAACTGGTTCAAAAAACACATAGAAGGGCAAAACATAACGGACAAATGCAGAATGTGCAGTGGAGGGTCGGAATCAGTATGTCACATACTATCTGAGTGTAAGTTTTTGCTGCAGAAGGGCACATACACAGAAAGACACAACAACATTTGCAGACTGATCCATTATAGATTATGCAGAAAATTTGAAATAGAAGTAAATACAGTAAACCACTGGGAACATAACCCAAACAATATAGAGGAAAACAACAGAGTCTTAATACTATATGATTACAACATACCAACCGACGCACAAGTCACTCATAACAAACCAGATATAGTCATCTATAACAAAACTGAAAATAAATGCTTGATTATAGAGGTCGGAGTCCCGTGGGATGGAAGAGTCTCGGCCTACGAAATTGAAAAAGAAATGAAATACCAAAGGTTAAAATACGAACTAAGGAGATTGTGGAATATAGATATAATTGAAATAGTTCCAGTGATTGTGGGTGCTTCGGGAACAATAAAAAAGAGCCTAGAAAAACATCTCGAGAGACTCCCGGTAAAGGTATCCACACTGGAGCTGAGTATGACAGTAATCAAGAAGAGTTTAAGCATACTAAGAACTGTGCTGGGGTATCGATGAGACACCGAAGAAGGGAAAATTATGAGGGTTGTTCTTAGGATCAAGGTTTGATCCCGAACAATCCCATAAAGGAAAATATATATACCCTTAATAAAGGAGTTTAAAAAAAAAAAAAAAAAAAAAAAATAAAATTATTTAAATGTTCTGAGTGTAGCTATGGGTGTAATCGCAAAAGTAGTCTTAGATTACACATTCTTACACATCAAAATATAAAATTGCTCAAGTGTTCTGAGTGTGACTATGAGTGTAATATAAAAGGAAACTTAAAAAAACACATGCTTAAACATCAAAATATAACGGGATAAGTAACGGGATCTGAGAAGGATCCAGAAACAGACCTTCCATTAAGTAGGCTGTCTGGTGGGTGCAATACCGACCCCAGTCTGCAAGAACCATCAAAAAGTAAAAGATGTTACACCTCGAATCTTCGAGGAGGAAAAAAGATTCAATGGTCCGAGGAAGAAAAACTAGAAATTTTGTGGTGCTATACATATAGTAGCCATAATAAATTTCCAAAAAAAGGTACTCTGGAAAGAACAAAAGAAATGCTATTAAAAAGAGCAATAGTAGATGAAAGAAAGGTGGAAACAACACCAAGTAGTAGATTCAGTAGCATAGCTACTAATATTAGAATCGGCAAAACTCCAATAACTGAAGAACAGATAAAGCAGATTAAAGAAGAAGTGAATGAATATCTTGAGGGAAGGAATATATGCGAAGACCGATGGATTTGGACGTACGAAAGGAATGAATTTTTAATGGAAAGTTATTTTATTGGAGAATTTATACCAAGAAAAACCAACATGAGTGAAATATGGAAGTGGGTAGTGAAAGAAAAAATATTCTCCTCAAATGACTTCATGGAATATCGATTCGGAGAAGTTTATAATCAGGTCAGTAGAAAACAAATGGTTAATCAAAAACAAGCAATTCAGAATTATGTAAAAGACAGAAAGAGGCAGGAACAAAGAAAAACGAAGGCTACACTACCATCTTATGAAGAAATTGAATTAATAAAAGGGAAAGCATTAAACATAGTTGAAAATGGTTAGAATTAAACAACTAAAAGTAGTTGGTAGAAGAAATCAACGAAAAATTAGAAATAAGAACACCAAGAAAAAAATACAAAATGACTCAGTAAAAGGAAAGAAAAGGGAAATGAAAACTGCTGGTATGCCAGATAATGAAAAAGAAAAAATACATAAATTATCAGAAATAAATTGTAATATAGAAGAAAATGTGGAACAGGAACAAGAGAAACCAGAAGAATTTGAAATGATAGTGTTCGATGAAAAGTATATGAAACCTGGGAAATTGAGGACCAAGAATCGGGAGAAAGTAGTCTTAGTAGTGAAGATGAAATAAACTATACAGATGATGAAGTGGAAACAAATCCAGATGAAGAACAGATAAATGATGAAAGAGAAAATGAAAGAATTGGTAATATTCAAAATCCAACACAAGAAGAACCAAATAACAATGACGAGAGTGAAGAAGAATTGTTGGTTAAAATATCCCATTATAGGGAGGAAGATATTCATCTAGGAATAGAAAAAAGGTTAAGAATAAACAAGATCAGTAATTACAGGCTTCTAAATAAATATGCAGGAATTGCTGACAGAATGCTTCCCCGGATTATACCACCAAATTGTGATATCACTGAAATAAACCGGCTATATTATGCTACTGCTAGAGCAATAGCGGACACATTAGGAATTAAAACCAAAGGAACTATAAAAACAAATAGAACTAAACAAAGAGAAATAAAACCACCCTGGAAAATCAGAATGGATAAAGAAATAGAAAACCTAAGAAAAGAAATATCAATGCTGTCTGCATTCCAAAATGGAGAAGTTACTGCCACCACCACAAGAAGAAAAGTGCAGAATTTACTATATAGAGAGAGGGTGGAAAATGGGGACCCACTTGTGCATGCAATTAGAAGAAGAAAACTAATACTTAAAATAATGGTTAAAAAAAAAAAAGACAAAAGAAAATGAAAAAACAGAAAAAGAAAAATACAGAATAGAATATTTAGAGAGAACCCGGCAAAACTTTATAGAGAATTAAGAAAGGATACGATTAAAGTAGAAAAACCACCACCTAAAGAAGAAGTTGAGCGATTTTGGAAGGAAATTTATGAAAGTGAAGTTAATCCTAATAATGAGGCCGAGTGGAAAAGAGAAATGGTAGACAACCCCCAAATAACAGCGATTATACCAATGGAAGGTGGAAGAATTACAGAAAATGAAGTAAAAAGTACTATTAAAAGGAGTGGAAGTTGGAAAGCACCAGGAAAAGATCAAGTACATAATGTATGGTTAAAGAAACTAAAAGTACTAATAAAACCTCTAACAGAGAGTTTTAACAAACTAATAGAAAAACAAGAAGAAATTCCAGAATGGCTCACTAGTGGAATTACATCATTAATTCCAAAAAATGAAGAAACAGAATTAGCGAGCAAATACCGCCCAATCACATGCTTACCAACCATATATAAAATACTTACTGGAGTCATGAC
>JABUQX010027773.1:32500-40153 GCA_015478945.1 Trachelipus rathkii | reverse complement strand
GACAGTATTCCATCAGGGGCGATTAAAACCGTTATATAAACTGGAGTACTTGAGCAGAAGAAAAAATTCACGCAATTTCTGAACAGGAATCCTTCTGAGCTTTTTTGTGGGAGGGGGGGGCCCCCCCAATTTTTATGCAACCGACGTGATGTGTGAGGTCTCCAAGAAATTCCACTATTTGTTTCCAGAATGTTTATGTGTTTACGGGGTAAGACATTAGAGCCATAAAGGATGGGAAAGTTGGGAGGTAAGTTTAGAGAGGGAATGAAGAAGTTGAGTTTTTCAAAGAGTTGAACTTCACAAGTTTACGGTTACCCCACTGAGAAATTCCGACCAAATCGGCAGGAATGGAATCAGAAAGCTGTAGACGACAGGCAACTCTAGATACAAAACGAGGCGAGCCACAATAAAATTGAGTGGAAGAATGAGGAGTTGAGTCATCGGCATAAGAAGTGCAGCTAAGAAGAGACTGTTGATGAAAAGTAGGAATAAGTGGCAGATAAACAGAAACCCTGGAGGAAACACCACAATTGAATAGGAAAGGAGGAAGAGGTTGCTTCCATCAACAAGAGCTGAAATGCAACGATCTGAAAGAAAACTAACCAAGGAGTAAGCAAAGAGAAGGAGGAAATCCAAGGGAAGGTAGCTTAGAGAGTAGCGACTCGTGCCATACCCTGTCAAAAGCTTTAGATTGCAAGCGCTACCACACAACTCCCCATAGTCCCTAAAGGCAGAAGACCATAGATCAGTGAGATAGGAAGGATAATCACGTAAGGTTATGATCTCCGAATACCGCGTTCTCGACAAGCCATTACTGACGATCTTGACAAGAAAGGGAATGAGAATTCTATTATGATCGAGGAAATGATAGTTAAGGAGAGTTTCAAAGACTTTAATAGAATACAAGTAGTTAAGGCAAATAGTTCATAGTTAGTATGGATCAGAGCGGGTACCTTTTTTCGGGATTGGCTGAATAAAAGCGAGCTTCCAGCATTGAGGAAAAGTATTTGTATTAAGGCATAGGGGTAGAGTTGAACGAGGCAGGGCGCCAGCTAAAAGAAGCACACTCCCTCAAAACAGGAGGAGGAATGCCATCTGGGCCCTGGCCCTCCGGACTTTATAGATCTCGGTATCTCTTGTACTCGATATGAGTAATGACAGGTAGAGACATGGACACCTGAGAAGGGATGGACCAGGAGGAGGGGAGCCGGAATCGTCCAGGGGGAATAGATGAAAAAGAAGACCAAGAGATTAGCCTTTTCAGAAGGAGTGTTAGCAAGAGAACCTGTCAGAACGGATAAGAGGGGAAAGGCAGATTACAGAAGTTATTAGAGATGTGGTTTTGGCAAGAAGCCAGAAAATTTTTTAGCAGAAGAAGAAACAAGAAGGGCAGCACACTTCCTTTTAGGTGTAAGGAACCTTGGGCCGTCGGATAATATCCCGCACGATTTCCGGGCAGAGCGAAAATTAGTTAGTGAGTAATAGCGAGAACGAGAGTTCTTCCAGCCCTATACGCATGTCACGCTTCTGGCATGGCCGAGAACAAGAACTCGAACTATGGATTATGGGAGAGAATGATTTAGTGGAAGATGGAATGACCTGGGTCATTTCATCCGTGGATCACGTCCTACTTTCAGCAGAAGCAGAGGCGTTCTCCGGAACAAAAAATGATTCATTCCAGCGATAGTTTTCAAAAAAGCGACGCAATGCATCCCAATTAGCCCGATTAAAGTGCCAGAAAGTTCGCTTAGGGCAGGGCGGAGCTGCTGATAATAAAAAGTCTTATACTTTTAGAGCTACAAGGATTATGTCAGAATTACCGATAGGAGGGGAAATGGTGTATTTGTAGCGAGAAAGGAGAAGTGGTGAAGCATAAATCAAAAGTATTCAAGGATTGGTTAAGACGATCTGGGAAGTGTGTAGGTTCCTTAATCATCTGTTCCAGAGTCATTGAGAATACTGAATGTTTGCCTCCTTCCCACCTGAATCAGTATGAGAGGAGCCCACAACCTAGTGGTGGGTACGTTGACAGTACCCTAAGTTAGAGGATTCGGCAAGTTGGTATGAGAAGAGAGTAACAGTCGTGAGATAGTTGAGAGATATCTAAAAAGAATCGGAAAATCTGTTCTATTAGCGAGGATTAGCAGAATACATGATATAGTAGTATTAGTAGGAAGAAAGATTTTAAGCCATAGACCATCGAAATTAGGAGATTCGAGATTTTCTAGGACCGTTTACATTGAGTATTTGTGTAATATAGGCACAGACTCCGCAATCAGTCGGGAAATTATAAAATTAGATTATAGTTTAAGAGATGTTTAAGTTGTTAGAGAAGAAGTCCTTGGCCAGCTGAGTCTCGGAAAGTCGAAGTAAAATAATTAGTATGAAAAGGTAGAAAGGTGGTGTTAACACGTTCATTAATGATCGAAGGACCAGAGACAGTAGAAAATCTATAGAAAGCCCGCCCCTACCCTTCCTACGACCCTTATTAACATGACCGAAATACTCTTATTGCACAAACCCTTTAGAAATGGCAAAACAAATCTAAATTTTTTTATATATAATATATATATACTATATAATTATATATACTATATATTATTATTATATATATCATTATATATAATATATATATATAAGTTATATATATATATATATATATATATAATTATATATATATATAATATTCATATATAAACATAAAAATTGAAAAACAATATATCATACTTATTGAACACTAAAAGTATATACAAATTTATTTCAATCCAAAAAGAATACTCATTAAGCACTAAAGTTCATTTTCCTTTCAATAATCGAAAGCAATACTAATTGAACAAATTCAAATTTATGTATAATCAGGAAACATTCTGTATTAAGATATAAAAGTACTTATTAAGACTATAATCACAATTTTATAATGAGACCGTTAGTAAACCATGGTCCTTAAAATAATTTAGTATTGGAAAGGTTGGTAAACCTGTGAATTGGATTTTAACATTCTGTCTTATTTTATCACAATCAAAAGAAACCATTCTTATTAAGTACTAAAAATGCAAATTTATTACAACGTAAAAAGAATTTTTTTTTTTTTTTTTTTTTGTGCTTAACCAAACGCCTTTGAAAATGAGAAAGCTTAAGCAATATTAGAAGAGACGTCATGATAATAATAAATCGTCAAAAAATTGGAAAATTATTTTTAATGTGTATAGATTCAGCTTCAAACCTTTTCTAAAAAAAAAAATAAAAACTAAATAAATAATACATCTATTTCCTTTATTTTAGAGCTTCACCAATCTATATATTTATTACTATATATATATATATATATATATATTATAATATATTATATTATATATATATATATATTATAGTATAAGTAGATATATATATATATATATTATATAATATATATATATATAATATATAATATATATATAGATATATATATATATATAGGATAGTCACATTTTTAATGCTCACAGTATGTAGCTAGAGAGCCAGGTGCTACAGTAAAACAAATATATATTTGGGAAAATCAGCCGAAATTCTAAGGCATTGGTTTAATTTTTTTTTTTTTTTTTTGAGAGTAATTTTTTTTTTAACTAAAGGAATAACCTAGGGGTAAACCGCAAAGATGGCAGGAGTCGGGGCTCTCGCCTCCGGTGGACGACGGGGGACTAATCCCCCCCTCGGGGTGGTCTCCGGAACCCCCGCTCTGGTCTTTGGGTGCGGGGGTTCCTCCGACCAGCCCCTCCGGGGTATGAACGTCCCCCCCCATCTGTCCCCGTCGGCTGAGCCCCCGTAATTGGTGAAATAATTTGTCTTTTTTTGGGGAAAATTTTGTTTTTTTAGGGGGACTCGAGCCGACGGGGGACAGAGGGGGGGGATGTTTCATTCCCCGGGAGGCGATGGTCGGAGGAACCCCCTCTACACCCAAAGACCAAAGAGCGGGGTTCGGAGACCATACCCGAGAGGGGAATAGTCCCCCCGGCGTTCCACCGGAGGCCGAGAAGACCCGATCCTGCCATCTTTGCGGTTTAACCCCTAGGGTATTCCTTTAGTTAAAAAAAAAAAAATTACTTCAAAAAAAAAAAAAAAAAATTAAAAACCATCCTTGAAATTTTCTGCTGATTTTCAAATTTAATAATTTGTTTTACTGTAGGGACCTGCCGTTCTCATAGCTACCATTATGTGAATATTAAAAAAACTGACCATAATATATTATATATATATTATATATATATTATATATACTATATATATATATTATATATTATATATATATATATATATACAATAATATAATATATAATATATATAAACTAAAAAATTAAATAAAATGAATTGGCAAATAAATCAATTTGAAGCTCCAAAAATAAAAAAAAAGTAAGTTCTTTTTATAGCAAATCGAATTTTTAATTTTAATTTTGCTATAAAAATTATTACCAACCTTTCCAATACTAAATTATTTTGAGGAGCATGGTTTACTTAAGGTCCATTATAATTATAATTATAAGGTTCTTTTCCGTTAAAGCCCCCACATCGATATATCGATTATTTTATTAAACTATCGATCCCTATTGTTTTATTTAATAAATATAATAATTTTTTTTATAAAAATGTGAAGTTCATTTTCATTTATTTTTTTTGTCTTTTTATATTTTAGTATTTTTAAATTTTTTTATTTTCAAAACAAATTTAATATTGTTAAAAACCTGTTTTAATAAAAAATATGAACTCCTAAAATTACAGTTTTTCTTAAATTTTCACATTACAATTTTAGGACTATTAAAAGTACGTTTTTTCTTAAATTTTAACATTTGAAATTTAGGTTAGGTTTGGTTAGGTTAGGTTAGTTACGTAAGTTAACCTAACCTAACCTAAAACAAAAATTAAAGAATAATAACTGAAACCATTATTGGGATTTACAAAATTTTCTGCATGATTCACACTTAAATGTTTACAATCCATGTTTTTATTTTTTGAAATATCATTGTAAGCTCCCCAGCAATGATAGAATGAATGCATAAATTATTATTTCATTTTATTAAATTTGTTTTGAAAATAAAAAAAAATTAAAATATAAAAATATAAAAAGACAAAAACAAAAAATGAAAATGAACTTCACATTTTTATAAAAAAAAATTATTATATTTATTAAATAAAATAATAGGGATCGATAGTTTAATGAAATAATCGATATATCGATGTGGGGGCTTTAACGGAAAAGAACCAATTATAATTATAATTATAATAATAATAATTAATAATAATAATAATAATAATAATAATAATAATAATAATAATAATAATAATAATAATAATAATAATAATAATAATAATAATAATAATAATAATAATAAATAATATAAATTAATTAATGACACACGTAGACACTAGATAAAAAAAAAAAATAAAATAAATAATAAAAATAAAAATTTAGCACTAAAAAACACTGATAAAAAAAAGATAAAAATACAGTAACCAAATATTAATACCTAATAAAAAAAAGACACAATACTTAACATAAGAAGAAAAAAAACACTTCAATTGATTATAAACACTAGAAAAAAAACACTGGTAAATAATAATAATAATGATTAAAAAAAAAAAAAAAACACCAACAGCTGAGAACACAACAAAACAATTAGACAAAAATGAGCATACTGCCTTCGCGAAACGGAGCTCTTACGAAACAATTTTTCAAATTTATTCTTTTTATGATAATTTCGAGATAGTTTAAATTTCCAAAATAAAGCAAAAAAGAGCGTATTAAAATTTTGAGGCTTCACCAACAGAAATCAAGTGAATAAATATAAATTCAAATATATAAATTTATATAAAATAAATTTTCAATTTAAAATTTCACATATTCAGATGCTCTCAAAAATTCTAACGAAGAGCTCCCTCTGATATAAACAATCCTCTCAGAATTAAACTACCAAACTCTTCCTTCAACACTTGTAGTTTTCAAACCTCTTCTAAATTTCTATTAATAAATCTTCTCTTTGCTCCTTCCCGCTCTTTTAATCTTGAAGGTAAGATTTGAAATGGAATGGTATATGCAGCACCTGTATGGAAGGGAAGGTTGTGTTAATTCCTCAGTAGGTTATGCTCTGGTTCTCTGAAGGAAAAAATAAGAAATAATGTCTTATTGTTGGGGAAATCTAGGGTATGAAAAGGGTTGAGAGACTATAATTGAGGCAGAAAAGCGATGCGTTTATTGAAGGTGCACAAGTGGAATATACTGGAATAATGTTGAGAGATTGCTAACTGGTGCGGAAAGGTTGCAAATCAAAGTGTATATTGATATTAAGGCTCTTAGGATGCCATATATTCGGTGACACAAGTGATGAGCAAGGGTTTACGAATAATGTTGCGTGGATCAAAAGGATGCTAGACGAAAAAAAGATAACGAAAGTTGAATGGGTGGATGCAAGGGTTGTGGAGTCGGAGTCGGGGAGTCGGTAATATTGAAGAGAGTGGAGCCGGAGTCCGAGTTGGATTGGTGGCTTTCAAGATAGTAGAGTTGGAGTCAGAAAATTTTGAGCTGACAAAGTTATGAATTGTGACTCTGTGGCTTCAATCACTTCATAAAAGTTCACCGACTTGCGACTTCTACAACACAAAATACAATTGCAAAATTAGAAGGTTTTTAACCTGCATCTTATGTTTCAATTTGGATAATATTCTAATAAATTCAACCTTCAACCTTATACTATCTATATTTAAGATTCTGAAGAAATAAAAGACTCCATGGTACGAAGAGAAATTTCACTCGTTGAGAATGATATTCTGCTAGCTGCTGTTAATTTTGATCCTATCTACAGGGTAATCTTAACCGAAGATCAATAACAAAAGCTAAATCTGCAAGTTGCAACGTGACCATTTGTATTAAAGATTTGCAAAAAAGTTCAAGAAGAAAAGGATACATCTGGAAATATTGTAAGTGATAAAACTGCAGCTATCCCTATTGCTGCCTTCTCAAGTCATTTTTCAGAAAGCTCAGAAGATAAGTTTGAAAAGCTTGTAGATATTGAAGAGCGTCGACTGGTTCAAGAAAAAGGTCAAGGTCCTTCCTCATCCTTGTACAAAATATTCCATAACTATAAACAAAATTTTTTGTTGCACTGAAAGAAGTTGAAAAAATTGATATAACTTCGAAGCTTAAATTAGAAGAGGCCATCGAAAAATATCCAGACATTGTTCAAGAAGCTGCAATTGCTGTTGATGCTCTACCTCCAACGCAAGTTAGAGTTGAACGTCTTTTTTCTGCTCTTCGCATTATAAAATCAGACCTAAGAGAAAAAAAAAGTTGCAACAGAACTTCTGCTTTCTGATAATAAAGAAATGATAATGCCCCTTGTGAGAATCAATGTAAAATAAAAAGATATAGGGCAATTACAATTTATTTTCTTGATGATTTTTCAAACCAGTTAGAGAGCAAGTTCACGAATTATAGAGCTATATCTACTAATCTTTGTAAAATTACTCATTCCATCGATATCTATCAAAATTTTGGGAATTTTTAAATAAATTTGACATGTGCTGTCACATTTATTAGATTGTTCAGTATTTTAGCATTTATCTCGCTCAAAACGTTAACTCCAAAAAAAATATTTCTCTACTCTGAAAAGGCTCAAAAAGATACTGT
>JABUQX010027773.1:25000-27500 GCA_015478945.1 Trachelipus rathkii | reverse complement strand
TACTGAGGTCTCTATGGTTAGGGATTTCAATGTACACAACACTGAATGATGGGTTCCTCTCATACTGACTTAGGTGGGGAGGAAGCCGAATCATTCGTATTCTCAACGATCTTAATGCAACTAATTAAAGAACCCAGACACATTCCGTCCCAACCAATTCTTGAACACTTGACCTATGTTTTCACCCACTAGTCCTTCTCTCTATATACCACCATCTTCGCTTCTATCGGTAAATCTGACAACAACCTTATATCTCTTAATTTTAATACTTTCTCTCAACAGCTCCACCTGCCCTATAGGTTTTTCTGGCACTTGATGGGCCGATGGGGCCATTGCTTTGCCTTCTACGCTAACATATATTGGAGTGACTGCTTTGACTTCTAAAGACGCTTCAGCTTCTCTGGCTTCGATAAGGTGGGAGTTAATAATCGTTGATGGGTATGAGCAGGTTCATTCGTTCTTCTACTAAATACTTTTTTCTCTTCAAAATACAGTGGTTCGATTGCTTGTTCTTCTGGCTTCAGGCTAAAGACCAGTGCGTATCGGTGTGGAAAAAATTCTCGTTCCTCCTATCACTCTTTGCTAATTTTCATTCAGCTAGAAATTAGTTGCAGGGTACTCTTCGACGAGCAAAACGGACTCTCATTAAACGAAAATGCGCTGACCTCCTTGTTGGCTCTACTGACAAATCTCTCTGACCTCTTGCAAAAGCATCTCTAACAACTTCTGTAAATCATCCTTTCCTCCTCTTATTCGCTCTGATGGTTCTGTTGGTAATACTCCAACTGAGTTAGGCCAATCTTTTTTGGCCTCCTATTTTCCTCTAACTCAACCCTGGACGATTCTGTTATTCCTCTTCCTCCTCCTCCTCCTTGTCCTCTCAGGTGTCCTATGCCTTTACCTGTGATAACATTTTATCGGATGCATGGGCACCTGAAATCTATGAACGTTAGGAAGGCGGATGGCCCGGACGTCATTCCTAAAAACGGTTTATGAGGGAGTGTGCTTCCCTGCTAACCCCGCCCCTCGTTCAACTATATTCACTATGCCTTAATACTATCACTTTCCCTCAGTGTTGGAAGGGCTCACATGTCCAACCCATTCCGAAAAAAGGAAGCCCGTCTGTTCTACTTAACTATCGCCCTATAGCCTCTAACTTGTTATACCATCTAAGATTCTTTGAAACCCTTCTCAACTCTCACTTCTTAGACCATCTGGAATTCATTTCCTTCTCTTCCGATCGCCAGTACGGCTTTCGGCGCTCGAGGTCGAATGGCGATATACTTTCCTATTTAACAGATTTATGGTTTTCCGCTCTTAGGAACTATGGGGAGACTTGCGTGGTGGCGCATAACATATACAATGCACTTGACCGCGGTTATGGCACGCTATCACTTGCTCTCTAAACTTACCCTCCTTTGGTTTCCTTCTTCTCTTTGCCCTTACTATTGTCTAGCCTTCTTTCAAATCACTCAATAATTCGGGTTGTTGTTGCGATGGGCGACTTCTTTTCTTTTCGTGTCAATAGTTGGTGTTTCCAGGGTTCTGTATTATCTCCTACTTATTCCTACCTTTTCAGTTTAATGATCTTCTCACCTAGCACATCAACTCTATTGTCCACCTCATGTATCGCCGATGACTCGACCCTTCATATTTCAACTCATTTCAATTCTGCTCCCTCTTTTACTTATAGAATTGCTTCTCGTCTTAATCTTTCGGGATTCTATTCTGCTGATCTGGATAGAATTTCCGGCTGGGTCGTCTCAACCTTGTGGAAATTTAATTCTTTAAAAACCCCAACTTTCTACAAATCTCCCTCTCAAAACACCTAACTTTCCTATATTCTTTCGACGGTTCTCTCGTCTCTCCTGTTACAAATTAAACATCCTTGGCCTTAACATAAACAAAAAAATGTCTTGGAAACCCTCACATCACAACGGTGCTAGGGCAGGCATCAAAGAAACTGGAGTCTCGTTTAGACTGCCGAGACGTTTTTCCACTTTTCAGTTACTCCAGCTATACATGTGTCTCATCCACCCTTTTATGGAGTACTGCTTTCATATCTGAGGGGGGGGATCTGGTTTCACCCGGCTTTGGATAGCGGCTCGATCAAAGGCCATCAAATAAGGCTTATAAAACTGTACCTGTACTTCTAGTTCACTTGATCCTCTATCTTTGCTGCGCCATGTTGGTGTTTATCTCATTTCCTATAGGCACCGCAGCGGCAAGTGCTCGATGGGAACTTTCCACCTCGCCCGTACCACCACCTATACGACGCCTTCGTAGCACGGGATGCTGTGTCGCACATGAGTTTTGTGCTGATATATAGTAACTCCAGACTAGTTCGCTGCGGTGACTTTCTTCTTTCCTGCCACCTCTGTTTCTGTGAAATATCTCTTCCAGTCTTCTGTGTTCCTACTCAATTTAATCTCCCTCACTTTAAATCCCACGTCTATGCTCATCTGTGTAATTTGCGTTATATGAATTTTTGAGGCGTTCA